>JAJJMC010007171.1:486220-606114 GCA_023531435.1 Papaver californicum | reverse complement strand
TAGTCAAAGATTAAGTTTAATTAACCATGATTAGCTTAATTAAATTTTTACTATTTAAGGTAATTAACATATTAATAAAGGGTGATTTGGGTATTGTGAAAATATTATGGATAATGGGTTTTTAAGTTTTACTTCATAGTGTCCCTATTTCGTCTTATTATTGGAGCCCCTCTATTGATGTTGGACCCCCTATATCAGGCTTCTATTTTTATTATGATATACTAGAATGCAATAAACAGTAATTTGATTTATTTTAAGGAAAATAGGTTTTATTTTTTTTTTGAAGCATTTTTTTTTCGGTTACGGGGCTTATGGCATTGAACATCTGAACCTTCCATTTACATTCCCAAACTTAGATGCCAAAGATGTTATATATCAATGGCGACTGGTTGCGAGACCTTTAACTTCAAATCCACAGCTAAAGTCGTTGCTTGTCAATGCACCGATCACATGTGCCCATTTCAAGTCCACTGGCACATAATGAGCAACTGCGATGGGTATACATTGGGGGGTGAAACTTACTGTCACAAACTATTCCGATTTGAATGTTTTGGTCCAATATCCTGGTTTCAAAATCGTAGAGACCGCTTTCAATCGAATATACACACAGTTCAGAACCTGAAACCAATTTTTCCATTAAAAAGGCTCAGAGAAAAAGAAGTTCCTATAACTTACAAAAAAATTAACTAACCAGAGGATTTCAGATTACAAGATCCAACAGTAGTCACTGCTTAACCGACGATCAAGTCCCAGTACATATTAGACAAAAAGAGAAGGAAAGATTGCGTTCATTGTTCAAGTTTGGTATTAGCTTTGCAAAGTGTAAAAGTGAGTGAAAGTTGTAATAAACATTAGACAAACACCTATTTTGGAAAAGGATAATATATTATGTTTCTTTCACACAAGGCAAAGAAGATACCAAAACCTCGTTAATTACATACAACACAGTAGTACCTAAAAGAGTTCTTTCCCTTGCCAACATCCAGATATCTAAATCCAACATAAAATTGGAAACCATGAACAAAATCATCCGAATGTTATCTTTAGCAGCAAGTCCCGGACATTCAGTGTCCAATGCCAAAGCTAATTCTCGGACCAGAACGACGCACCCATCCTCTGGTCTGGTGCGCTGCCATAATCTGCATGATCATAGCTATTGCGGTCATAATTATGGGGCTCGTCGTGTTTGCAGGCTACATGATTATCAAACCGAGAATCCCTTATATGAGTGTCAACTACGCTAATCTAGACAAGCTAAACTACGATCAGACATGACAAGTGATCCTCCAGATATCTCTCAACATCAAGGCAGAGAATGAAAACATGAAGGAAGACGCAAGCTTCTCCGGAATAAGTTTCATCCTCAATTTCCATGGATTGCCGATTGCTGAATTAAGGGATGCCCCATTCGAGGTGCCTAAGAACGACTCGGTCAATCTTGCTTATTCTGTTCCCATGTCAATTCCACTAGAACAGGATGCTTGGGAATACATGGTCGCATCAGTTAAACAAAATAAAGTATCATTTAATCTGAAAGGCGATGCAAGAACGAGATGGAGGGTAGGTATCTTAGGGCCTGTGAAGTTTTGGACTCACTTATCTTGTCAACTTAATTTCTTCGCTAGCAATGGTAGCAGTATAAAAACTGATTGCAGTTCTAAGTCTAAATAATGTAAAAATTCATCCAGTTTATTATTTCTTTCAGCTGTCCTTAAACTGTAGGGTGTTCATAAACTTCTTTTCTTGTCAACATTTGCAATCTTTCAAAAATGTCTATTATCAACATAAAATCGTCATTTATGATCTAGCAAATTTTAGTAACGGTAGGAATCATGTGCGTTGGATCACCGGACCAATTTTGGCTGCCATCGCCTCGAGTAATATCCCTTTTCTCCTTTTTGGTGTTGTGTTTTGTATCTCCTACCAACAAATGTATCTGTGCATAAGAGACCTGGATCAGAATAGAGCACCTTATTCTTTCTTGTTTTAATCCATAAAGAATTCGAGGTCAACGAGTTTTAGACTCAGGTCATTTGGTATTTAACTTTATTATGGTATTACAGTGACATCGGTAACTTTATTTGCGTTTCTAATAGTGCTCTTAATTTTCCTCACCGGCAAATAACGATGGGCAACAGACCATAACTAGCTAACTTCAGCAAATTTTGAATTCTGCCGTATCTCCGACGACGAGATATCCCATTTCATCCTTATCTTAACTTATATAGCAGGCCACTGGCTAAATGCACCAGCATCGAAGTCTATATAAGTACTTGTGTGACGGATCCTAGCCTAGGCAGAGAGAAGTAGCGGGAGGGAGAAAACTTCTCCGCACTCCGCAGAGAAGAATAGAAAACAGCCCAGAGTCGGAGGAAGCACAAATAGTCAGTCTTCTTTGTCTATACCCAAAATCACAAACCCTAGAAATTCATGAACACCGAGAGAACGAACTCAATTTCGTCGTCATCATTTCATAACAAGAAGAAGCAGAAGTCAGGTTTTAATTAAAACCCCTCAATGCAACAACTTCAAAAGATGAGTCCAATACAGAACTTTGAACAACATGCACGGACTCTTGTTGATCCTGATCTTCGTAAGTTTCAAAACCCTAATTCTCTCTTTGATTTTTGATTTTTGTCTTGTTTATTGGTATTTTTGGTACTGTTGACTGATGATTTGATTTTTGTGAAATCAGCAATTCAAACAAGATTGCTTATGGCGATGGAGGTTAGAGACAGTCTGGAGATTGTTCATACAGCGGAGTATCTTAACTTTCTAAAATGTTACTTCAGGGCATTCTCAACAATATTTACACAGATAACTACGCCTCAATTTACTGATAATCCTGAACACAAACTTAGGAATGTCATAGTTGAGGTACTTAATCGTCTACCACATAGTGAGGTTCTTCGCCCTTTTGTTCAGGACTTACTGAAAGTCGCTTTACATGTACTCACTGTGGATAATGAAGAGAATGGGTTAATTTGTATCCGTATTATTTTTGATCTTTTAAGGAATTTTAGACCTAGCCTAGAAAATGAAGTGCAACCATTTCTGGATTTTGTCTGTAAGATATATCAGAATTTCAGAGCGACGGTTACTTATTTCTTTGAAGATGGGGGTGGAGGTGTAGCAGCTAGCAGTGGAGGTAGTGGTGGTGGTATAAGTAGTGGTAGTCTTAGTATAAGTGGTAGTGGGAGTAGTATCATGAGTGGTGGGTTAGGGTTAGATGATACTAAGATGTTGGATGCCACTAGTCTGGGATCAACTGTATACACGGGTAACAATGGGCAGCTTAATCCAAGTACCCGCTCATTTAAGATAGTTACTGAGAGTCCTCTGGTGGTGATGTTTTTATTCCAACTGTATGGGCGGTTAGTGCAGACCAATATTCCTAATTTGTTACCTTTGATGGTTGCTGCCATATCTGTACCGGGTCCTGATAAGGTTTCTCCTCAGTCGAAGAACCACTTTATTGAATTAAAGGGTGCACAGGTTAAGGTAATATACTTATGTTTCATTGTGTCTTTAATGAAACTACTTATTTCTTTTCAGTTTAGTTGCTACTCTAAACATTCAAGGCTAGATACAATCATCAACGAAATTAGAGACTTGCACAGACGTCTAACCTTTGTTATCCATATAGTCTACTTTTTAATGAAACTAGTTTTAGCGTAATCTGTCTAATGATTGGTGTTGGTTTAAGCTGTTTTTTTTCATTTATTGCAGACAGTGTCTTTTTTAACGTACCTGCTGAAGGGTTTTACTGATTATATCAGGCCACATGAAGAAAATATATGTAAAAGCATTGTAAATCTGCTTGTTACATGTCCTGACTCTGTTTCCATTCGGAAGGTATGAGACTGGCTCATGGTGACTCATTACTTGATTTTTATGCTTTTCTCCTTGATATTTTTGTTTTGTTTTGTTTTTGTTTTTTTTCTCCTTGATAGTTATTGTGCTATATTGATACAGGAATTGCTTGTAGCCTTAAAGCATGTTCTTGGAACAGATTTCAAGCGGGGTTTGTTTCCTTTGATTGACACACTATTGGAGGAGAGGTAATACTACTTAGGATTTGTGGAAATCTCCCCGTAATGAATTATCTTTTATGATGTGAAAATTGATTACTTCAGGTTTGCAGTACAAATATTGACTTCTAACATAGCATAGCCTTGTATGCTAACAGCTGAAAACACGTGCCCCTTCATTTATTAATGCTCGAGTATGGGCAAGAGTTTTTTATACAATTCTTGGAACTGACTTTTTTGTTAATTCATGCTGTTTCCATTTTCTTTAGGGTTTTAGTAGGAACTGGTCGGGCATGCTTCGAGACTTTAAGACCATTAGCTTACAGTCTACTGGCAGAGATCGTTCATCATGTTCGGGCAGATCTTTCCTTGTCACAGGTATTCCCTTTTCCTTTCAGACAGTGAGCACTTTGTGTTGCTACTTCGATTTTCTTGTGCTGCTGTGCATGATTTCATTTATAATCTGTAAGCATTTTCTATTTTGTATTTTTTGATTGAGACAGGGAATTCATGTTTGTGTTGTTTGTGTGGTGCTTGTGATTCACAATAGTTTCATGGTTTATCCATCTTCCAAATCTCATTAGTTCCAGTTCAGAATTGTGTGTCAAGTGTTTTATGATTTGATATCTCAAAATCGAATATCAGAGGGATTTCTTTCATTTCAATCATGGACTAACACAGTTTAATGATTTAATTTTGACTAGTTTTACAAAGTTTACTATTAGTAAAATTAAAATTAAAATTCTTGTCATTCTGGAAACTATTAAGACTTTTTTTTTTCCATATCACATTATGATTTGGTGCTTAATTTAGTTACGCATATGCTTATTGCGGTTTGCTAATAATTTAACAAGGATATGAACATGTTCGGTAGAATTCACCAACTGTACATTGCTTCAGATCTTCTTACTTACAAGACCTGGCAGCACCAGACTAGACAAGTAGTCCCCTGACTCTTTAAACTAGATCTATCATGACGTTTGTTTTGCATTTCTCCTTCCTGGATAACTCAAGGTTGATCCGCAGACGTTGGGTATTAGTAGCTCTTTGAAGAGACTTAAAGTTTTATGCTTCGGAAGTTTGAATATGTCTAGTGCACTGCTTACGAGACAGTTTCAGTTGCCATAACTTTATATATTTTAGCTCAAATAACTTAACCTGAAAGTGAAATACTTCATAAAATCACTGCATTGTTTTTTCGAAGTTCGAATATATGTCTACTTGTCCGTCTTTGGACTGAAGTTCACCAAGAAGTAGGGAACCCTTGTTACAACTTACAAAGATTAAATACAAATTCGTTGACATTTGTAGTATATTGATCTTCTCATTTTCCATGCCATTCAGTAAGTGGCTGTTGATGTTTCTTGTGTCTGACTGTAGAAAGTGTAATTGATTATCCCTTCCTTAGGTTATATCTTCTAAAGTGCTAAGTTATTTATGCCACCATTTACTGTAATGTGATATAAGAAGTAACGATTAGCAGAAGTTGATCCACAAGGGAATATTGGTAAGTTTAGGCTGGTATTTTAGTAGGGATGTATGGACTTAACGGGTTTTTATTCTTATGGTGCAGCTGTCGCGGATCATATATTTGTTCTCAAGTAACATGCACGACGCTTCCTTGTTCCTCAGTATTCATACCACTTGTGCTCGCCTAATGTTAAATCTGGTATGCGTATGACCTCTCTCCTTGAAGAGGATGATATTTATACGATGTTGCTATCTGAACTTGGTTATTGATATTGTTAAAAAATATGCTGAATGTGTGTTTGGCTTTCTAGGTGGAGCCCATCTTTGAGAAAGGTGTTGACCCGCCTACACAGGATGAAGCACGGAGTCTACTGGTATGGGTCTTTCTATCTGCATATTGAACGAGTGCCAAGCTCTAAACTTTTGGATGTTAAATCATGAACCTCATTGATCATTATTTGTATCTGGATATTTTCATTACAGGGGAGAATTCTTGATGCTTTTGTGGGGAAATTTAGCACCTTTAAGCGCACCATACCACAGGTATGCAACATTACTATGAGGGGAATTTATGTGTTAGAAGTCCTTCAGAGTTCTTCTGAGAAGTATTAAAAAACTCTGTCGGTGGTGGCATTACAATCTCTAACCTAAATACATCTTTTGATTTCCTTGGGTTTGTGAGTCATCAGTTTATATTATGCTGAGACGCTAGTTGTAACCCCATATCTGTCCGTGTGTTTGATCGCTTGTTTCAGTTTTATTCGGTCTGAGTTATGGAATTTTTCTGGTTTAAGTAAATGTTTTGCTTACATTCTTGTTCTGGTAGTTCATCTTTATCTGACTGAAAGTGTTCTATTAATTGGACTAGCTGCTGGAGGAGGGTGAAGAAGGAAAAGATCGATCCACATTGAGGTTGAAGCTTGAGATCCCTGTTCAGGTAAGTGCAATGATAAATTGCTCGAAGAAAGTTATTTTGTACAATTGCTTCAATTTGCAATAAATTAAATTGCAGTTTAGATGCTTTCTTGACTTGTTCTAATTTTCTGTTTTTCCTATGCATTTTTATATTCCAACTGCCATAGGATTTGTCCAGATTTCTGTACAGCTTTTAGGAATAGATTGTTATTGAATGATGGGACATTAGTGGATTGTTGTGCTAGTTTTGCCGGACCTCTAAAACGGGGTACACCTTTGATATTGGATAACACTGGTAATTTCATATAAATTTACACTATAAAGAACACTGGAGACTAGAAATTTGTTTCTACTGAACATGTAGAATGAATTCAATTGATAAAGATGAGAATCAGACCCCCACTATATAGGTCAAGATCTGTGTGTGGGCACTACCTACTAACATACTTGACACAATCTCAAAGACACGATTGAAAACATTATAAGTTACCCACATATTACAGGTTCCCACTATAGTTTGATGGTTGACTCTTCTTTCACAGAATGCTACTAACTAACTCATAGAATAAAGGAAATATGTGCGAAAACTATAAACATTCACTCCCTTCTAACCAGGAATATTTCTTTGAGATTCAATGTTTCAGCCTTCTTTAAACTCAAACTCTCAGAGCTATAAACTCCCATCATCTTCTTTAACTTGTCAAGCGTCTCAGCTTTCAGTGATTTTGTTTGTATATCAGCAACATGTTTCAGACTTGTAAAACTTCAACTCAATTTCTTCATCTTACACCCAAATCACGAAAATAATCAACCTTGATGTCGATGCTTTTACTCCTCATGTGAAACACTGGATTCTTTCTTAAAGCAATAGCTGGCTGGTTATCACTAAAAATAGCTGTAGCCTTGTAGGAGACTCCTGCATTTAATCAAACTCTTCAAGTAGACGCCTTAACCAAACAACTTGACAAGCACTAGTGGACCCAAAGTTATGTAAGTTGGGTGTGAGTCTTTTGTCGAAACAGAATGGTCTTACTTTACTTTTATATTTAATAATAACATGTTAATAAATAACCACAATGTACTTCACCACTCTCATGATATCCCCTTGAGTATATCATTTGCAATGGTTAGCAATAGCTATGAAGCATGTAATATTTATATTTATATCCGTGTGAGTTTTTCTCAACTTCGTTGTCGCCGTGACTGGTAGTATGTGTATTTTGTTGAAAGAGGGAGACTAGGATGTCTTGGCATGTTGTTGGTTTCTCGTGTACTTCACTGTTGTATTTCGTTAAAAGATTTATCTAGAGTAGCATGCAACATTTGCTACACTACTAGTTCTCTGCCATGTTTAGGTATAAATTAAATATCAGGTTCCGTGGTTGGTTTAACTAGTATCACGTTTCACTTCGATTGTTAATTTGATTTGGCCTTAAATAATTTCAAAGCAGATTTTCCAGTTTGATTACCCGGTGCTGTATTTTCTCGTAAGCTTATTTGGTGCTCACTTTTCATTTCATTTCCTTTTATTGACCTTGGATCTGGTTACAGGCTGTTCTTAATTTGCAGGCTCCCTTGGAGCATTCTAAGGAAGTTACCGACTGTAAACATCTGATTAAGACCTTGGTTATGGGTAAATACTTCAGAAACCCTGTTAATTACTGTTTGAGAATCTTCAAACTACAAATTTGATAAGTAGTTAGATTATTCCCACCACTGTTGTTTGTAATGTTACGTGGTGCTTAACTACATATACTTGTTTGTAGGAATGAAAACAATAATCTGGAGTATCACACATGCCCATTTACCCCGAGCTCAGGTTTAATAAACCTCTCAAGTCACCAGCTCATACATGTATGTGTTTTCATCATTATATAATGTGCCACTTTTTCCGGTTCAGGTTTCGCCATCAGTACACGGAGCACACCCCCAGATGCAGGTTCCCTCTTCATCCAGCGTACCAGTTACCCAAGGGTTTAAAGGGATGAGAGAAGATGAGGTATTAGTAACAGTCGGATGGTTCATCACCACTACCCTCCAAACACTCGTACATCACTAACTGTATTGCATTGTTATCAATTTTCCTAGGTCTGGAAGGCATCTGGAGTTTTAAGGAGTGGTGTACATTGCTTGTCTCTCTTCAAGGAGAAGGAAGAGGAAAGGGACATGCTTCATCTGTTTTCTCAGATTTTAGCTATTATGGAGCCTCGAGATCTTATGGACATGTTTTCGATGTGTATGCCTGAGCTCTTTGAATGCATGATTAGCAACAATCAGTTGGTTCATATATTTTCTACCCTTCTGCAAGCGCCGAAGGTGTTTAGACCATTTGCAGATGTTCTGGTCAATTTCCTTGTCAGCAGTAAACTTGATGTATTAAAACATCCTGACAGTCCTGCAGCAAAACTTGTTTTGCACCTTTTTAGGTTCTTATTTGGTGCAGTTGCCAAGGCTCCTTCAGACTGCGAACGTATTTTACAGCCTCATATACCTGTTGTCATGGAAGCTTGCATGAAAAATGCTACAGAAGTTGATCGTCCATTAGGTTATTTGCAGCTTCTACGTACAATGTTCCGTGCACTAACTGGAGGAAAGTTCGAACTTCTGTTACGAGACTTAATTCCTACATTACCGCCTTGCTTAAATATGTTGCTGTCCATGGTTGAAGGTCCCACAGGCGAAGATATGAGGGATCTTGTGCTTGAGCTTTGCCTAACTTTACCTGCAAGGTTGAGTTCCTTGTTGCCTTATCTTCCGCGTCTTATGAAGCCTTTGGTTTTGACTCTCAAAGGAAGTGATGACCTAGTGAGCTTGGGTTTAAGGACGCTTGAGTTTTGGATAGATAGTTTGAATCCTGATTTTCTGGAACCCAGTATGGCAAACGTTATGTCTGATGTGATTTTAGCTTTATGGTCTCACTTAAAGCCGGCACCACATCCGTGGGGTGGAAAAGCATTGCAACTTCTTGGTAAGCTTGGTGGTCGTAACAGACGGTTTCTCAAGGAGCCCCTTGCACTTGAATGCAAAGAAAACCCCGAGCATGGGCTCCGTTTAATTCTAACATTTGAGCCATCAACCCCGTTTTTGGTGCCTTTGGATCGTTGCATTTCATTAGCTGTGGCTGCGGTATTGCAGAACAACAGTAACATGGATGCTTTCTACAGGAAGCAGGCGTTAAAATTTCTTCGGGTATGCTTGTCATCTCAACTGAATTTGCGCGCAAATGTAACTGGTGAGGGAGTTTTGTCTGGGACATTAGCTGCGTTGTTAGTTTCTTCAGCGGATCCATCCTTGCCGCGGTCTGATAACGCAGATGATAAGGTTAGTTTCGGTACGAATCTCATTTTCTGTATTAAAAAGAAACAAAGTAAAACTTGGTAGTTTTCGCATGGCGATTTAGGAAATTGTAGCATACGACAATGCATAAAATGCTGTAGTAGTTCACCAGCAGAACTCGAGAAGAAATCATTGTGTGATGACTTCCGCTGGTAATACATTTTTTTTTTCTTTTAATGGTTTGCTTATTGCTTGACATTTTTGTTGCTCTATCTACGGAAGGGAATTGTTGTCCTATTTACTTACTATCTAACATATGTTCTTGGTTGAATTATAATATAGCATATTATTGCACTGCATTCTTACTACTTTAGTCCATTGTTTTGTAGGCTGATTTGGGTGTAAAGACAAAGACACAACTTATGGCAGAAAAATCGGTGTTTAAGATTTTATTGATGACCATCATAGCTGCCACTGCAGAACCAGATCTACAAGACCCGAAGGATGATTTCGTCTTAAACATTTGCCGCCATTTTGCTATGATTTTCCATGTCGATTGCTCTACAACTAATTCGCTAGTTGCCAATGGGCAGCTTGGTTCGACACTTTCATCTGGAAATAGTGTGACTTGTAGGTTAAGAAACTCAGCCTCTTCCAATCTTAAGGAGTTGGATCCTTTGATATTCTTAGATGCACTAGTGGATGTCCTAGCAGATGAAAATAGACTCCATGCAAAAGCTGCTCTTAACGCCTTGAATGTGTTTGCTGAAACACTTTTGTTCCTCTCTCGTGCAAAACATGCCGGGGTGCTTACTACCAGGGGAGGTCCTGCTACTCCCATGATGGTTTCTAGCCCGTCTACAAATCCTGTATATTCACCCCCACCAAGTGTCCGGATCCCGGTATTTGAGCAGTTGCTTCCCCGTCTCTTGCATTGTTGCTATGGAAGCACATGGCAAGCACAAATGGGAGGTGTGATGGGTCTTGGGGCTTTGGTTGGTAAAGTCACAGTTGAGACCTTATGCTTCTTCCAAGTAAGAGTAATTCGTGGCCTAGTTTATGTTCTGAAAAGGCTTCCTTTGCATGCTAATAAAGAGCAGGATGAGACAAGTCAAGTGCTCACTCAGGTTCTTCGTGTTGTAAATAATGTTGATGAAGCAAACAGTGAGCCCCGAAGGCAAAGTTTTCAAGGAGTTGTTGAGTTTCTTGCTGCAGAATTGTTTAATGCGAATGCCTCTATTGTCGTAAGGAAGACTGTGCAGTCATGCTTAGCACTTTTGGCTAGTCGGACTGGTAGTGAGGTATCCGAGTTACTCGAGTCTTTATATCTACCATTACTTCAACCGCTGATAATGAGGCCATTGCGGTCCAAGAATGTAGACCAACAGGTATTTATTTTTTTTCCTTTTTTTTCTCTTTCGCTTTCTCGAAAACTTATTTGTTAGTAAATCACGTAGTGAGTTATTTCTTCAAATGCACAGGTTGGAACAGTCACAGCTTTGAACTTCTGCTTGGCATTAAGACCACCTCTTCTTAAGTTGACACAGGAGTTGGTTAATTTCTTGCAAGAAGCTCTGCAGATTGCAGAGGCTGATGAGAATGTTTGGGTCGTGAAGTTTATGAATCCGAAAGTAGCAACTTCTTTAAACAAACTAAGAACAGCATGCATTGAATTACTTTGTACAGCAATGGCTTGGGCAGATTTCAAGACAGCAAACCATACTGAATTACGTTCGAAGATCATTTCCATGTTTTTTAAGTCTTTGACATGTAAAAACGCGGACATCGTTGCTGTTGCAAAGGAGGGTTTACGACAGGTTTGTGATGCATTTGCAACTTATTGATCTGTTCTTGTTTCTCATATGCAAGCTCGTCCAGCAGCTATTAGTCTGTTGCAGGTTAGTTTGTTGGACCAACCAATTGATTGACATCTACGACCAGTGCCCTTGTAGGCCAACCATAAATGGAAATATATTACCTTGTAAAAGGACCTAACTTGTGGCGTGAACATTAGATATTGATCATGCTCTGTTAGTATTAGTTTGTCTAGCTATCTCTTAGGTGGACCATTCAATGGTGGTCCGTCAACCATGTGCTTCAGAATTGCCTCACTTCTGTGAACCATGTAGTGATTTGTCACAGATTATTTCTCTATCTGAACGAATTGCTTGTTTGGTTTCTGAGTGGTTATTTAGTTTATTCAGCAGCAAAGGTTGCCCAAATATCATGCTCGTGGTGTGAATACCTATATTAGATACTGATCATGCTCTTTTAGTATTATTTTATCTAGCTATCTCATAGGCGGACCATCTTATATCCCTCAACCACATGCACCAGAATT
The DNA here is from genome assembly GCA_023531435.1 of Papaver californicum. Taxonomy (NCBI): domain Eukaryota; kingdom Viridiplantae; phylum Streptophyta; class Magnoliopsida; order Ranunculales; family Papaveraceae; genus Papaver; species Papaver californicum. Next base: position 594,081 of record JAJJMC010007171.1, on the reverse strand, counting down.
ACCTCACCTCTGCAGACCATCTAATGATTTATTTCTCATATATTAAGTTTGTTTACTATGTGAACTTAATGCTTGTTTGGTTTCTGATTTGTTATGGAATTTGGTCTTACATTTTTTAGGTTATTCAGCAGCAAAGGTTGCCCAAAGACCTGTTACAGAGCAGCCTCAGACCTATTTTAGTTAATTTGGCAAATACAAAAAGTCTCAGCATGCCTCTTCTGCAAGGTCTGGCCCGTCTGCTTGAGCTGTTGTCTAACTGGTTTAATGTTACTTTGGGTGGTAAGCTGTTGGAACATCTTAAGAAATGGCTGGAGCCTGAAAAACTTGCTGCATGTCAGAAAGCGTGGAAACCTGGCGAAGAACCAAAAGTTGCAGCAGGTTCTCATTAAATCTTTGCAACTGTAATTGCGACCAAAATGTGTGTTTGACTGGCCTACTGAGTAACATATGGTGCTTGTTTGTTGCAGCTATAATTGAGCTTTTCCATCTGCTCCCTCCTGCAGCAGGGAGATTTTTAGACGAACTTGTAACACTGACAATGGACTTGGAAGGGGCTCTTCCTCCAGGACAATTTTACAGTGAAATTAACAGTCCATATCGTCTCCCACTTACCAAGTTCTTAAACCGTTATGCCGCAGAAGCAGTGGATTATTTCCTTGGTCGGTTAAATCAACCACGATACTTTAGGCGGTAAGGGTAAAGGAACACTGAAGTAACATTTGGCATGGCTCTAGTTTTGTGCGGATAAAAGTAATGATCTCTTTTGTTTTTGTGCATGTTAGGTTTATGTACATTATCCGTTCAGAAGTTGGTCAGCCCTTAAGAGAAGAGCTTGCTAAGTCCCCACAAAAAATTCTTGCAAATGCCTTCCCTCAATTTTGTCCAAAGCCTGAACCATCGATATCAGCTGAATCAACAATGTCGTCAATAACCCCCCCTGCTGTGTCCATGATTGATGAGAGCCATGATACGTCTATGCCTGATAATCATGCTGCTCCTTCAAACCCAAGTGCTAGCTCTGAGGCCTATTTTCAGGGACTTGCTCTTATTTCAGCTTTGGTTAAATTGATGCCCGATTGGTTGCCAAATAATCGTGTAGTTTTTGATACCTTGGTACTTATTTGGAAGTCCCCAGGTAGGATTGCTCGTTTGCACAATGAACAAGAACTGAGCCTGGCACAAGTAAGTATTATTGTTTGAGTTCATACTGACATTTCCTCCTCTGTTTTTCCGTGCCATGTAGTATGCTACCCCATTGTTATATGTTTTTAGGTTAGGTTACGATTGATATTCATTATAATCCAGTGTGCGTGACTTCCACTGACCCTAATGGATTGTAGGAGGGTCTACCGATTTGTGACATAAGCAGATGAACAAGTATATGTGTTTTTATAACGTGGATGTTCTGATATGTTTAGGTTATAGTATTCTGGCTAGAAGTTATGTGTTTCCACCAAGATTAAGCTAAACATTCCACAATAAGCATACATTTCTTGGAAATTTCAATACGCTCTCCAAAAACATCTGAAGTAGCTTCAAACCTGTAGAAGATTTAGGGCAACAATTTAGTATCCATATCCCGTCTAGAAGTGCAAAATAATTGTAGACATTGCAGTTGAAGGTTAACTGAAGGTAGTTAGGTTAAGACTGTGGAAGCTGGCTTTGAGTTTGATTTGTTTTCCTTTTGGAATTTGAAATGCAGGTAAAAGAAAGCAAGTGGTTGGTGAAGTGTTTCTTGAATTACTTACGGCATGACAAGGGTGAAGTAAACGTTCTCTTTGATATGCTCTCCATATTCTTGTTTCGCACTCGAATAGATTACACTTTCCTGAAGGAGTATTATATCATTGAGGTATGCACAAATTTCAGTGTTGTAATTATTTGTGGTTTGGTGGCCTCTGCGATTGATTTAATTTGATATCTTAATATCTGTCTAGATAATCATACTAATAGACATTGTCATTTCTTTCAGGTTGCAGAAGGTTATCCCTCCAACATGAAGAAGAATCTTTTGTTGCACTTTTTGCAGCTTTTCCAATCCAAACAACTAGGCCACGATCACTTGGTCATTGCCATGCAAATGCTCATTCTTCCAATGTTGGCACATGCTTTCCAGAATGCTCAAAGTTGGGAAGTTGTTGACCCGGCTATTGTAAAAACCATTGTGGACAAGCTTCTCGATCCACCAGAGGAGGTGCTTTCTCAATTCTCAAACTTCCCTGAGCAACACCGATTGGACTTTATCAATCAGAATTCTCTTTTGATTTAAAACAACTTTGCTTGTTTTGTTGCCTGTCTCATTTTGTAGGTTACTGCTGAGTATGATGAGCCACTTAGAATAGAACTTTTACAGCTTGCTACTTTGCTTCTCAAGTATCTACAAAATGACCTTGTTCACCATAGGAAGGAACTTATTAAATTTGGTTGGAATCATCTCAAGCGTGAAGATAGTGCCAGTAAGCAGTGGGCATTTGTCAATGTTTGTCACTTCCTCGAGGCATATCAAGCTCCGGAGAAAATTATTCTCCAGGTATATGTACAATCATTATGTTAAAATTTCTGTTCTGCTATTTGCGTCTGATAGTGGATGTGTTCCATTGGTGGAAATTACCTTTCGATTCTGCATATCCTTGCACATAAGTATAAGACTACTTTTGAGACTTACATTTGGTTTGACTCATACCTTTAGGCATATGAATCCTGGCTGATGCTGTGGGTTCATTAGTTAAAATAGGAAATCAACACAGAAAGTATGAAGCACCGAAAGTATAAAAGAGAGGGGGAAACGATAGAGAAACTCAATGTATGATAAGTGTATACGCCGCAAATTCACATAACTAACCCATAAAGATTTGGACACTGATATACAGAACTTCTATGAACAAGTTTTCTACTGATAGTAGAACTTTGTAGGTGCAAATGAAGGGAAAATATTACTTATTACTCTCTGATAAGTGTTGTTGCTGCTTAAATGTTTTCACATGTTTAATGATGTAGATACGATGGAAACTGATAATTTTTTCTGGATTTGTGTTGACAGCATGATAGTTGATGGGATATACTTGTAAAATTGTAAAGTACTATTAGATATGTTCCTAGTGGTGTTTAAAAGCAATAAATTTACACGAGTGTAAAATTTCTTGCAGAAGTCTTATCAGGAACCCGTATTAAATTTAATAGAGCAAGTTTTTGCATGAATCCTAGACTTCATATGATTTGCAAAGTAATATATTTTGTTTTGTACTCTTCAACAATCAGTTGTAATCTTTTTTGGCCCTTGCATGAAATACTATAAGCTAACATTGTTATGTGTGTAGGTTTTTGTTGCTCTTCTTAGAACATGCCAACCAGAAAATAAGATGCTAGTCAAGCAGGCCCTTGACATACTAATGCCTGCGCTTCCACGAAGATTGCCATCTGGGGATTCCCGAATGCCAATTTGGATTCGTTACACCAAAAAGATCTTGGTTGAGGAAGGTCATTCTATTCCTAATTTGATTCACATTTTCCAGCTCATTGTTCGCCATTCTGATCTCTTCTACATCTCTAGAGCGCAATTTGTACCTCAAATGGTAAATTCTCTTAGTCGGCTAGGATTGCCGTACAACACTACATCAGAGAATAGGCGCCTTGCCATTGAACTTGCTGGACTAGTTGTCGGTTGGGAAAGACAGAGGCAAAATGAAATGAAAGTGATACCTGAAACAGAGGGTCCCAACCAGACAAGTGAGGTTTCAAATCCGGGGTCTGTAAGTGGAGACGTAAAACGTCTTTCAGATGGTTCTGCATTCACTGACGATCTTAGTAAGCGGGTAAAGGTTGAACCTGGTCTTCAATGCCTTGGTGTAATGTCACCTGGCGGTGTCTCTTCGATTCCGAATGTGGAAACCCCAGGTTCTGCTTGCCAACCTGATGAAGAGTTCAAGCCTAATGCTGCAATGGAAGAAATGATTATAAATTTTTTAATAAGGGTATGCCTTCCTTAACTTTTACCAGAGGTTCTAGCACAAATAGGTATTACCTTCAGTGTGCTGTTATAGACCTAAAGTTATCTTATTTGTGATTCCGAGATTAACCACCAACCTCTATGATATGGTGTATCTTAAACTAAAATATATAATTCATAAAGATTTCATATTAAACTAAAATAGAGTTGAATTTCTCTTGCATAAAGATTTCATATTAAACTAAAATATATAATTCACATCTGTTATTTAAATTTTAAATAGGTAGCTTTGGTCATAGAGCCCAAGGATAAAGAAGCTACTTCGATGTACAAGCAAGCATTGGAGCTTTTATCAGAGGCTTTGGAGGTTTGGCCGAATGCGAATGTTAAGTTCAATTATCTCGAGAAATTGCTGAGCAGTCTTCAGCCATCTCAATCAAACAAGGACCCTGCGACAGCTCTTGCTCAGGGCCTGGATGTGATGAATAAGGTTTTAGAGAAACAGCCTCATTTATTCATTCGAAATAACATCAACCAAATCTGTCAAGTATGTACCCTCTCTTAACTATTATGTCACTTAATTTTCTGGTACAGCTGATAACTTTTTGTTGAGTGATTTCTTGTATGTCATGTAGATACTTGAGCCCTGCTTCAACAGTAAAATGCTAGATGAGGGGAAGTCTCTTTGCACCTTACTGAAGATGGTCTTTGGTGCTTTTCCTTTAGAAACCCCAACTACTCCTCAGGATGTGAATATATTGTACCTTAGGGTCAAGGAGCTCATACAAAAGCATCTTGATGCTGTGATATCCTCTCAGATATCCCTTGAATCTGCAAACTCCATGATCAGCTTTGTTCTCTCTGTGATCAAGGTTTTGACGGAGGTGCAGAAGTTCTTCATAGACCCGTTCCTTACGCCATTAACTCGTGTTCTTCAACGCCTTGCACGGGATATGGGATCATCTGCTGCTTCTCATGTGAGACAAGTATGCTCCGCCTCCCTGATATAATATTTTCTTTTACAGACTTCTAATTATGGGATCGTCTGCAGGTTCTCGTGTGTGACAGATGTTCCTCTTCCATCTGGTTCTACATTGTTTTTCTTTTTATATGAAAACATGTCGTTCCAGTTCATTCTTTGAAATGCTATCTCTTTGTTTGTCCAAAAGTTAGCATCAGGCACCTGAATCTTATTTTCTCAGTAAACTATTTGATATGTAGCAACCCATTCAATGATCATGAATGGGATGATTCTCTTAAAGAACCTATTGGATGGTGTTTTGGTCATCCAGATGGGTCGATTAGCATAGCAGGGAAGTTTTTATCTGTTTATTGAACAGTCCTCATACAATCATTGACCCTCACATTCCACCTACTGTACCTTCTTAGGCTATTGATTGCTGTTTTAGACTTTACTTGATGATAAGTTGTTTTCTCAGAAACCTATCCACTTACAAAACGAAAAACATGTTTGTTGGTCTTACCATCGGAAAAACAATGTTGTTTATGGATTTTATGTATGGTTTGATATATAGGTTTTAATACATCAACGTTGATCGTTTATTTTTATTGCTTTACAATGAACTCCAGGGTCAGAGAATGGATCCAGATGTTCCAGTCAGTTCCTCACGTCCAGTTGCTGATGTTGGATCCGTCACTCCTAATTTAAAATCCATTTTGAAACTTATCAGTGGAAGAGTGATGTACTCTGGTGAATCTAAGCGATTTATGAGCCAACTACTAAATGTATTCCTGACTGAGAGGGGTACGGATGCTAGTGTGCTTCTTTGCATACTTGATATAGCAAAGAGCTGGATTGAAGATGACTTCAGCAGGCCTTCCACACCCAGCACATCAAGTTCTGTGCTCTCTCATAAGGAGATAGTTGCTTACCTACAAAAGCTCTCACAAGTTGATAAGCAAAACTTCTCAGTTAGCACTCAAGAAGAGTGGGACATCAAGTATCTTCAACTTCTGTATGGAGTTTGTGCCGATTCTAACAAGTAAGGAACAAAATTAAGGTTCATGGATCACATTATTCATTTAATTGATGATATTGATATGTTAGACTTAATTGTTTTGTTTCATATCAGGTATCCTCTTTCTCTACGACAAGAAGTGTTTCAGAAGGTTGAGCGGCAATTCATGCTTGGTCTAAGGGCTAAGGATCCTGAGATTAGACAGAAATTCTTTTCGCTATACCATGAATCGCTTGCAAAAACACTGTTCACAAGGTTGCAGTACATCATACAAAGTCAAGACTGGGAAGCACTAAGCGATGTCTTTTGGCTGAAGCAAGGACTTGATCTTCTTTTGGCAATTTTGGTTGAGAATATCCCTATTGCACTTGCTCCAAACTCTGCTCGTGTACCCACTCTGGTTTCATCTGGATCTCTTCCAGATCATACAGGGATACAGCAGCAGTTACCTGATGCTCTTGATGATTCTGAAGGTGTCCTAACGCTCGATGGCCTTGTTTATAAGCATGCTCAGTTCTTGAGTGAGATGAGCAAACTTCAGGTTAGAGTTTTGTTTTGATTGTTGACAGTTGACATTTTAGAACATCAGCTGGTGGTACCTTGTGTCTGGATTGTCATTATTGATAATTGTGAGGTTTAGTACGGTGGTCTCGTATATAATACTGATAGATGCTGTTTAGGTGATAGAAGTGAGGTGCATTGTTAATCACTTAATTGCTGTACAAAATACATATTTAATCTGAATGTAGAAGAGCCTTTGCAATTTATGTTCCATGCACCAGCTCTTATTAGTGATCGACCTATTAGGATACCTCTCTTAACTTTTGTAAAATGTCTTTAATGCTGCAGATTAATTTAAAGAGTGGTTATGTTTTATCTCCAGGTTGCTGATCTCATTGTTCCTTTAAGAGAACTCGCTCATATAGATGCAAATGTTGCTTACCTCTTATGGGTTTTGGTATTTCCAATTGTTTGGGTAACTTTACATAAGGAAGAACAGGTAGCACTGGCAAAACCAATGATTACTCTGTTGTCAAAAGATTACCATAAGAGGCAGCAAGCAAGCAGACCAAATGTTGTGCAAGCTCTTCTCGAAGGTCTTCATTTGAGCCATCCTCAACCTAGGATGCCAAGTGAACTTATCAAATATATTGGAAAGACATTCAACGCTTGGCATATTTCACTTGCTTTGCTAGAAAGTCATGTTATGTTGTTCATGAATGAAACTAAATGCTGCGAGTCTCTAGCTGAGCTATACCGGTTACTCAATGAAGAAGATATGAGATGTGGGTTGTGGAAGAAAAGGTCAATTACTGCAGAAACTAGGGCTGGGCTTTCGCTTGTTCAACATGGTTATTGGCAGCGTGCTCAAAGTCTTTTCTATCAAGCCATGATTAAGGCCACACAAGGCACTTACAACAATACAGTACCTAAGGCTGAGATGTGTCTTTGGGAAGAACAGTGGCTTTCATGTGCTGGTCAACTTAGTCAGTGGGAGGTCCTGGTCGATTTTGGCAAGAGTGTAGAGAATTATGATATACTGCTTGATTGTCTTTGGAAGGTTCCTGACTGGAACTATATGAAGGACCAGGTAATTCCAAAGGCGCAAGTAGAAGAAACCCCAAAGCTACGTCTAATCCAAGCTTTCTTTGCACTTCATGATAGAAACACAAATGGTGTGGGAGATGCTGAAAATATAGTGGGGAAAGGTGTTGAACTGGCTCTTGAGCAGTGGTGGCAGTTACCTGAAATGTCTGTCCAATCACGGATACCTCTTTTACAGCAATTCCAGCAGCTGGTCGAAGTTCAAGAATCAGCCAAAATTATAGTGGACATTGCTAACGGAAGCAAACAGGTTTCTGGGAGTTCCACTGCGGGTGTTCATGGCGGGGGGTATATGGATCTTAAAGACATTTTAGAGACTTGGCGACTTAGAACTCCGAACGAATGGGACAATTTATCTGTTTGGTATGATTTGCTTCAGTGGAGAAATGAGATGTATAATGCTGTAATTGATGCGTTCAAGGATTTTGGTAGCACAAATGCTCAACTTCATCACCTCGGATACCGCGACAAAGCATGGAATGTCAATAAGCTTGCTCACATTGCACGGAAGCAAGGCCTGTATGATGTCTGTGTCACAGTACTTGAAAAAATGTATGGTCACTCAACCATGGAAGTGCAGGTACGTGAAAACGTTTATAAGTAGTGCTAAAGATTTTATATATAAAAATAAGATATATGTGGTGTTTAGGGAGAGTGCAATAGTCCATATGATGATGGGAAGAAGCTGCTGGGCCACTATTAAAACTATATAAAAAAAAGATAAACTAAAAAGTGTCACTTGCTTTAAGTGGGCATTAGCAGCCATCCAGAGTTTTGCAGCTCCTACTTGTGGGAGTCTTATATCTAACAAGCCTTTCTATATTATTCATTCGACATGGGTCTATGTTGTATAGCTCACGTTGTTATTCTGTAAGATATATCCATATTGGGGTGCACGGATCAGTTATCCTATACTTTATTCTGTATGATTACTAGTGCATTAGGCATTAGTTGTCCCAGATTCCAGACCGCACTATTGTAGTTGTGTTTCTTAAATTGCTCAAGTTGATATTCCATTTTTCCCCCTTCTGCTGCTTTAATTGGCCTTTTATATTTATGTTAACCTTTTTATCGTTTCAGGAAGCTTTTGTGAAAATAACGGAACAAGCGAAGGCTTATCTGGAGATGAGGGGAGAACTTAACAGTGGTCTTAATCTGATTAACAGTACCAATTTGGAATATTTTCCTGTGAAACACAAAGCTGAAATATTTTGTCTCAGGGGTGACTTTCTGTTGAAGCTAAATGATTGTGAAAATGCTAATCTTGCTTATTCAAACGCCATTTCCCTCTTTAAGCATTTGCCTAAAGGATGGATAAGCTGGGGAAATTATTGTGACATGGTACTCACTTTTCTCTAGATCATACTATAACATGGCATCAGGATAATTCCGTAAGGCTGTGACTGAAAATTTCATGTCCACTAAACTTCCTCTTTTGCATTTTTTCCCCAGGTTTATAAAGAAACTCATGATGAGGTTTGGTTAGAGTATGCCGTCAGCTGCTTCCTTCAGGGAATTAAATACGGTGTCTCTAATTCGAGGAGCCATCTAGCTCGTGTCTTATACCTTCTTAGCTTTGATACTGCGAATGAGCCTGTCGGAAGAGCATTTGATAAATACTTGGACCAAATACCTCATTGGATTTGGCTTTCTTGGGTCCCGCAGCTATTGCTGTCCTTACAAAGAGCTGAGGCTCCTCACTGCAAACTTGTCTTGGTGAAAATTGCGACTGTGTATCCACAGGTAAACTCTTTACTTATGGAGGGGATCATGCAGAATAAATGCTGAAGTCAAGTTCCTTCAATTTAACTATCTTAATGGTCTTGCTTTCTAATGTTGATAATTATAGGCTTTATATTACTGGCTACGCACATATTTACTTGAACGGCGAGATGTTGCCAATAAATCTGAACTTGGAAGGAGTTTAGCGATGGCTCAGCAGAGGATGCAGCAAAATACCTCTGGGGCTGGTAGCGCTCCTCTTGGCTTGACTGATGGTAATTCAAGAATACAGAATCATGTGGTGGGTTCAGAAAGTCATCAGGTTCATCAAAGTTCTCAGTCTGGTGGTGCTAGTGGGTCCCATGATGCTGGAAACTCTCATGGTCAAGAACCTGAAATGTCAACACCTATGGAAACTAATGTGCATGCTGGACATGACCAACCAATGCCTCAAAGTTCAAATGTTAATGAAGGTAGTCAAAACACTTTAAGGCGCAATATTGGATTGGTTGCTTCAGCGGCTAGTGCCTTTGATGCTGCAAAGGATATAATGGAGACCCTTAGAGGCAAACACACTAATTTGGCAAGTGAGCTTGAGGTAAGGATCAATGCCATCAGATCATTTGGCATTTTCATATGTGTGATTCATCTTGGACATACTAAATTGATTATACTTTCATTTTTTGAAGTATTATTACTATCATATTTCTCAACTCTTTGCTTCTTTTTTTGTTATGAACATGTAAGAAGATTAATATTTTTGATCCTCAATGCCGAATCTTGGACATAGTACTTACATGTGAGATCCTTACACTGCAGGTTCTGTTAACAGAAATTGGATCAAGGTTTGTTACCCTACCTGAAGAGAGGCTTCTAGCAGTGGTCAACGCTTTGCTACACCGCTGCTATAAGTACCCAACTGCCACTAATTCCGAAGTTCCTCAATCTCTGAAGAAGGAGCTCTCTGGTGTTTGCAAAGCTTGCTTTTCAGCTGATGCCGTGAACAAGCATGTTGATTTTGTGAGAGAGTACAAGCAGGACTTTGAACGCGATCTTGATCCAGAGAGCACAGCTACTTTCCCAGCCACTCTCTCTGAATTGACTGAGAGGTTGAAGCACTGGAAAAATGTACTTCAGAGCAACGTCGAGGACAGGTTTCCTGCTGTCCTAAAGTTGGAAGAGGAAAGCAGGGTCTTGCGTGACTTTCATGTTGTTGATGTGGAGGTTCCAGGGCAGTATTTTACTGATCAGGTAAAACCTGAATTGCAGTTTGGGTGTTCAATTAGGTATTCTTTTGATGTTTCACTATACATACAGTCAACATGTACTTACATGGTACAATCTTGATTTTCAGGAAGTTGCACCCGATCACACAGTAAAGTTGGACAGAGTTGGAGCTGATATTCCAATTGTTCGGCGCCATGGCAGTAGCTTTCGTCGTCTTACTCTCGTCGGTTCTGATGGTAGTCAGCGCCATTTCATTGTTCAGACATCTCTTACCCCTAATGCTCGAAGTGATGAGCGAATTCTACAGCTGTTCCGTGTGATGAACCAAATGTTTGACAAACACAAGGAGTCAAGGAGGCGCCACCTAAGCCTTCATACCCCGATTATTATTCCTGTTTGGTCTCAGGTGATGAATCCCCCGCCTGCTAGAAACACTTCATATTTTTCTCCGCTCTTTGAAGACCTGAAGATATATCCGTAATGCTTGTGGCTAGACTAGACGAGTGGTGCAACATGCAGAATAGTTAAGCCCGTCATATTATGTGTTGGGCATACCATGGACTTTCTGTTTCGGAAATTGAACACGGAATAATCATATTCATATTAAATTGATTACATCTTTCGTTGGGGCTAGCAGATATAGTTACAGGGGGTGTCTATGAGAACAGTTCTGATGGCCCACTTACAGAATGGGTTATCAAAACTCTCAACCCACCACTGTATTGCCTATTTAAGCTCCACATCATTCACATGGTGTGTGGGTTAAGGACCAACATTAGGACCACTAAAAACACTTGAAGTGAGTCAACGAAATGACATAAATTTCATTAGCCTTTGGAATACCCACATGTAAAGCATATCCAGGGAGCTGAAATGCTCCTTGCCCATTTCTCTTGATTTGAATGTTTGTGCATTTCTATTCATTTTATCTAAAATGTCAACTGATGTTTATAACAGGTCAGAATGGTAGAAGATGATTTGATGTATAGCACCTTCCTTGAGGTATATGAAGTCAACTGTGCTCGGCACAATCGAGAGGCTGATCTCCCTATCACTCATTTTAAGGAACAATTGAACCAAGCTATTTCTGGTCAGATCTCACCAGAAGCAGTTGTGGATCTCCGTCTCCAAGCGTACCATGAAATTATAAAGACCTTAGTCAATGACAATGTATTTTCTCAGTACATGTACAAGACTCTTGTGAGTGGTAACCATTTGTGGGCTTTCAAAAAGCAATTTGCTGTTCAGCTTGCTCTCTCCAGCTTCATGTCATTCATGCTTCAAATTGGGGGAAGGACACCAAACAAGATTTTGTTTGCTAAGAGCACTGGAAAAATTTTCCAGTCTGATTTTCATCCAGCTTATGATGCAAATGGGATGATTGAGTTTAACGAACCAGTGCCTTTCCGGCTGACAAGGAATATGCAATCGTTCTTCTCCCATTTTGGTGTGGAAGGTCTAATAGTGTCTTCCATGTGTGCTGCAGCACAGGCTGTGGTTGCACCTAAAGTAAGTTCCGTTGTCAAAGATAGAAATTAAAGTTATTTGTGATTTCTCTTACTGGTGTTAATGCTTTCTTTACTCTTTGCAGCAAAGTCAGCATTTGTGGCATCAGTTAGCGATGTTTTTCCGCGACGAGCTGCTTTCATGGTCATGGAGGAGACCTCTAGGAATGCCTACAGCACCTGTTGCGCCAGGAGGTAGCATGAACCCTATGGATTTCAAGCATAAGGTTACGGCCAATGTCGAGAATGTTGTTGGTCGAATTAAAAATATAGCCCCACAATACTATTCTGAAGAGGTAAGTCGTAGAACATTAAACCTTTAAAGTTTCATCCTCCAGCAAAAATGGCCTGTTGTTGCTGCTCTGCTGAGAGCCAGAGTTGTTGACCCATGTTAAATGTGGGTCAAGATACACTGATTGTTGGGATGTACAGAATTGAACTCTTAAGGCATGCCAAATCTGACCTGATTGGCATGCACCAATTGTACCTTGGGTACAAGTGCAATACCATTTAGCAAGCAGGACCATGACGTGCTGCTGAGGTAAAAATACTTCAGTTAGCAAATATTAATTTTCGGCTGACTTTTTGTACTGTCTGTTTGTTTTTAGGAGGATAATGCTATGGAACCACCACAGTCTGTACAGAGAGGTGTGACTGAACTGGTTGAAGCTGCCTTGACACCGAGGAATTTGTGTATGATGGATCCTACATGGCATCCCTGGTTCTGACTTTTCTTATTCTTCCCTACGACCTGTTATTAGACTGCTCAATCATTACGCAGCTGTGCTGTTAATGTAGGTAGATATATAGCCAAAAAAGCTGTAATTATTTTGACATATTTTGGTAGAATTTTTAGGTTAGAAATTGTAGTCATGTATGGTGTCCATCGATATTGTTCGATGTGGCTGGCTACTATGTAATTACTGAAACAAAATTGCTATGAAATTTTTCCAATAGATGCCTTGTGAATAGTGTCATTGAAGTTCTGTTAGTGTCCCTTAGTTTTGTGATACTGATAAGTCTCTCTTATTCTTAGCTTTTAATGGTTTTAACTTTAGCATCACATTAATGGTTAGATTAGGTGAATCTCGAATGAGTTAAAATTAAGCTGGATTAATAATAATTTGGATTATGATATGATTTAAGGTTCTAATTATGTATTTAATCTTATTTACAGTTAATGCAAGATTAAGTTGGTCATTATATATGAGTTGTCCTATGTAATCAAACGAGGTGTTTTTCCAATTGATGATGGAAAAGTTAGAGAGACATTTAGCAAGCATGACCAGGGTTCTCTTCTAGTCTCGTACATGAAAGAAAATCCTACTCTATCCATTAGAAGTAGAAGTCTTAAGTCATAAATCTAGTACTAGTTATGTTCTCTTGTTATAATCTCTGTATACATCCAAGTGTATAATCTATTTTGTATTATCATGTTCTTAGTTCAACAAAGCTATTTTGTATTACCATGTTACGTTGTAGCATTAGGGTAAACTTACTATCATGTTTTAACTCTTGAAGTATGATGATGGAGCTGAAAATCCAACAACCATAACTACCTTGCCTGCTCTTTAACTACAAATAAGTTAATTTCAAGTGTCGATATCCCAATTGTAAATCTTAAATTTAGAAATCTCACAGTAAGATGTCACAATCATAAAGGCTGCGAAAATCCTCAGGTACCAATAATCACTTAGTCCCATGGTGATGGTTCGTCATATCAATACTCACTGTTATGGTAGCGCTGGACCTTGCGTTCTTTGTACTAAAAATGCTGGCCATCTACCGGATTCTTGCACCAAAAAAATATTCGGCCTACAAGGCGTAAAGATACTACTCCATGGCACTCAATCCGAGAGATACCGTGGGCCTAAAAGAGTTCACCATTCCAGATCTAGAGTGTTACAAACTGATAATACAACATAACGACTGATTCTAATATCCTGTTTGGATACCATTTAAAAAGTTATTTTTCGATTTTTAAAAATAAAAAGATCAGAATTTCATTTATGAATAAAAATTTAAAATGATTTTTAAAAATAAAAAACTTAAATTTACGTGATTAAAACAACGAATAACAAGGTTTCGTTTAAGATTAAGGACCAAGATACAGTCAAATTAGCGGACGCAGCAACAAACCATGGCATAGGACAACAACAAAGCTGGAAAAACGTGTGACGAAGACTGACTTCATAAGTCGAGTTGTGAGGACATATCTTGTCATATTCTCCGGATACTAATTCATAAATTTTTGATTGGAGGACGACACTGTTGTTGGTGGACTTCTAATTCTAAAGCTTTAAAAACTGTATCCCCCAATCCAAATCAGACAGTGATTTGCGTATTTCATCTGTTTCTACCTCTTTCACTACTCTCTCTCTAATAATTGAGAAAGCCATGGCTCCTCACGACCACTCTGCCAAAGTTGCAGAGGAGACCATGGTTGCAGAAACTGTATCAAAACCTATTTCTACAATTGTTATCATCATAGGTATTATTTCATTTTTTATTTTTTTTAGGGTTTTTAAAGCTTCTCTTGTTCTTCAATCTATTTGAATTAAATTGTATTTTGATATGATTTTTCATTTGTGTCTCCTATTCTTCTGTTATCAGCTATGCAAACTGAAGCTCTTCCGCTTGTCACCAAATTTAATCTTGTAGAAGACCCTAACTCTGTGTGAGTCTATCTCTTTCAACCTCTTTCATCTGATTCTAAATTCACTTGTAGAGAAGATTTCAGAAAATTTTGAGAACTGATTTGTGGATTTTATGTGATTCCTAGTTTTTTCTTTTTTCTTCTAATTGAGGAATGTTTAGTGTGTGTATTTGATTTTTGGTAGTTACACAGAATTTAATCATTTTGGATTAGATGAAAATAGACTTATGGTTTAGATTGGACATTTTCAATTATTATTTTCAGGTTTCCTAAAGGTGTCCCATGGGTTAGATATTATGGAACTTACAAGGATTTGAACATTAATATAATCTGGCCAGGAAAAGATCCAGCTTCGGGTAATAGTTTCTTCTTTCTATGTGTTTTATATATAAATCTTTCTGGATTAGGGCTTTGATACATTTGACTGTGGATATGAATTTTTCTTTTGTTTATCACTTGTTTGAGAATGCATACCTATCTAGTATTTACTATTAACCTCGTATCCTTGTGAAAATTAGTTGTTTTTTGCATTATAATGCATCAGAATAAATGTTTGGACCTAGTGTCTTACTTATGAACTCCTTTTTTTCCCCCAGGGGTTGATAGTGTAGGTACAGTTTCTGCATCTCTCGTGACATATGCTTCTATACAAGCACTTCAACCAGATCTTATCATAAATGCAGGCACTGCTGGTGGCTTTAAGGCATGGTTTTACTTACCATGCTGTTATTACTTATATTTGTTTTTTTTCTATTCATGTGAACTGAAATTTTCATGCAATTCCATAACATATAGCTGATTTTAATGAGTATGATGCTAGTCTCACTTCCAGTCTTTCTGGGTATAACAGTAGTTTAACGTTGGTTAAATTGGGTTTTATATCTTTCGCTTATCTGTTTCTCTGAAGTTTTTCTCTCAGACCATATAGCTGATTCCAATTTCTTTTGGGATGCATTATTTTAATTCTCAGCTGTCTATGATTCTTTGACGTTTTCAGGAAAAAGGGGCCGGCATTGGAGATGTATATGTGGCATCTGATGTTGCTTTTCATGACAGAAGAATACCCATACCTGTAAGGATTAAAATTTTGTTTTTATGTTTATACGAGTAGTCGTAAGCCCCTCTTTGCAACTACTGGCTACTGATACATACCCTAAATTCGGATATGCGGAAATCGGTCATGTCGGTGAGACACTTTACTACGGTTAAAGCATTATAAGTATGCAAGCTAGCTAGGTTTTCCCTTCATTAAAATAGTTGATTGTTGAGAATCTGTTTCTAAAAGTTGTGGAAGTTTTCACCCCGGTATCTTGTTCCAGTATCGGGTGTGCTGTCTAGAATAACCGAAACTTCTTCGGCATCCGAAACTTTGACATTCCACCTCAATGACTTGTTTATTTGGTGACAGGAAGTGCCTAACTAAAGGACCAACTTACCTTAACAATTACCACCATTGTTAGTGATAGGTTTTCCATGTTTTAACACTACACTATGAACTATTACTGGACTACCTGAGCTCCTTTACTAAGTTATTGCAAGCCTTATGTTTACTGTGCAGGTTTTTGATCTTTATGGGGTTTGTGCCAAGCGGGCCTTTTCAACTCCAAATCTGTTGAAGGAGCTTAATCTGAAGGTGATATTATAATAGCAATATCCTTTGACTCTGTTCCAATGCGTTTTTATATTTACTTTTTGCCACATCCATGAAGTTTGAATCTTAAGATTAAGAAAAAAATGATTTGTTAGTGAGCTCGAAGTGAAATACTGTTCACTGGAAGTGCTGTCACATTCTAGCATGGAAGTACTAATTAGTGAGCTTGTTAACATTGTAGTATAGGCAGAATGTTCTTCTCAGGTGTAGCTAAATGCCTTGCTATAATATTTGAACATATTCTTCTTCTCCTACCACATCAGTCAACACAGGAAGATATCTTTTCTCTCAGCCATGGTCCCAAATTTTGGTGTTGACAGAGTAAGGCTGCATGCTGGTTTGTTAAAATATACATTTATTGCTGAGCGGTCAGTAATAAATACTTGGTTGGCATTTGAATGCGAAAATAGACGGGGGCTTTTGGCCGACTAGCAATCTCTAAGTAGGCTTAAATAAGTTCACCGCTGTTGTATTACACAATTTTAAAGTTTTTGGTAATAATGGATCTACTTGTGTAGCCTTCAGATTCTTTCTCTGATCATATGGGGAAGCCATTGATTTTGCTTTAGTTGTGCATGCAGTATTTCTGCAAATCAATGTTCCTCTAAGCTTATATTGTCGCTTCGGTGTTGTTTATTAAAATATCTTAGGTCGGAAAGTTGTCTACTGGTGATTCCCTTGATATGTCGCCAATCGATGAAGCATCAATTACTGCAAATGGTGCTACTGTTAAAGACATGGAGGTAATCTTCTTATCGTGTTTCTCTCCCTCAATGTTCTATGTAATGTGGTCAAGAGCATAGAGCTGATGCCTAACAGTGGAATTATATTTGTTTTATTTCAGGGAGCAGCTGTAGCGTACGTGACAGATCTCTTATCAGTCCCTACAATCTTCGTAAAAGCTGTAACTGACATCGTTGATGGTGATAAACCAACCGCAGACGAATTTTTGCAGAATTTAATCGCAGTGACTGCTGCACTTGATCAGGCCGTTACCAGAGTCGTTGAATTTGTTAATGGAAAGTGTGTCGCTGAACTCTAAAGGTAGTCCCTCCGTCACAGTATCTATATTCTTGTTACAATTGTTCTTCCCTTACCTTATTTAGCTTCCCTTCCTAACATAATCTTCAGTTTCTCTATTCTTTATCAGGCCGATTCCAACATGATTTGGTCAGACTCAGTCAGATAGCAGCTCCCGTCTCTCTCCTCGAAGGGACACTCTTCAACATTCATCAATTGCATTAGTTAGGGTTTCGTTGATGCACAACTTTGTTATTCTGTCTCTTGTTCGTGTATGGGTGCGTGTTACAGTATCTCAGAGCAACATTCATTCTATTAATCCCTGTATCTCAGAGCAACATTCATTCTATTAGTCCCTTGTTCTTTTACGGAAACGAGGAGCATCCATATGATGGAGGTGTATAATGAATTTGTTGAAGTTTAATTTAGTAGATCATATTTATCTTTTTGGGGTGTCCTTTTTATCTTCCAATGAACTGTAACCCGATGCATTTGTCAAATTGTGCTTCTTCATGCTTCCACCTCCATCTCTTTATCTATGTATGTGTCTGTTTATATACATCAGTGGTAGAATTGACATTTAAGCTGCAACAGCAGAACCTGACGGAAAGTACAGAACTTTTTTTTGACAAAAACATTTAGCCAATTAGATCGTCTTAATCATATCCTAACAGTTAGAAAGAATGGAAGAATTTGATGAACTACGTGTCTTACCTTGATTAGCAGAGTTTAGTCATTGTTTTACCAAATAAAAAGATACCACGCGGAATCACTCAATCAAATAGCACTTGTTAACAATTGTCTTCCTAGCGGTGCACCTTTTCCAGTCTAAACAGTTAAGATCCTAGAGAGAGACAGGTCATGGCGCCTCCACATGGTGATGGTAATGAAGTTGCAGAGGAGGTCATGGTAACAGGAACAGAGAAAAGAGCCATCTCAACAATTGTCATCGTCATTGGTACATAATTTTCATTTTCTGATACTGTATAGAGTTATTGGTATTTGTTTTAATCTTCTTGCTTATAACAATCGTGGAATCAGCAATGCAGGAAGAAGCGATTCCAATAATTAAAAAGTTCAACCTCTCACAAGATGTTAATCCTTTGTAAGCTTTTCCTGTCCTTTCCCTCAAAATATATTACCAGACTGAATTTTATTATTAGGTCTAAAATTCAGACACCCATTTTTTTTTATCAGGTTTCCAAAAGGAGTCCCTTGGGTCAGATATCATGGGATTTACAGAGATTTGAGCATTAATCTAATCTGGCCTGGAAAAGATTTGAATTTGGGTAATTACCACTATAAGAATTGTTTTTTTTTTGTTTTTTCTATCTACATTTTCAATTTTTTTGGGTTTATTTCAAGCTATTGTTGTTTGGCCGTGACATTGGGTTGATTTGTATGTAACTCAGTATTCTTTTCCCAGGGGTTAATAGTGTATGCACAGTTTCAGCATCTCTTGTAACTTACGCTTCCATCGAGGCACTAAGACCAGACCTAATCATAAACGCGGGCACCTCTGGTGGTTTTAAGGTCTGTAATCTTTAACATTGACGTTCTTTTTGTGAGAAAATTTTCTAGAAGCAAAAACACAAATGGTGAATTCCAGTGTGTTTTTTCTTAGTGTTAATTACTTATCAAGATCCATAGTGATGGAAAAGGTGAATTGTTGAATGCTTTTCAGGCAAAAGGGGCATGCATTGGAGATGTATACGTAGCATCTGATGTTGCTTTTCATGATAGAAGGATACCAATACCAGTAAGGATCCATGTCCATTTGTTTTCAGTTATATACAAGGCTACACACCCTTAATTGTCTCATCTTCTTTTCTTCTTCTTTTCGTACTTGAACTAATTTGGGTATCCAGAGTTGATAACGCCACGTGAAGATCAGACGACACGGTCTAACTTATAGCTAGTTTCACCTGATTCTATTTCATGATGTTGAAGTACTCATGCATTATTTGGCGCAACCTTTAGGAGTTTACTAATGTTAATGCTTCCTAACACAAAACTGATTTGACCTGAAAACTTGTTAGCACTGTATTTGGTGTTTTACCTTATTTCATGTGCAGGTTTATGATGCATACGGAGTCGGAGCAAGGCGAAGCTTTTCAACCCCTAATCTTTTAAAGGCACTAAGCTTGAAGGTGGTTATTGATTTGTGATAGTGGTGATTTAATATGAATAATTTTCATTGTTTCTCGTATTATTTTCACTTATACTAGACATCTTATTGAATTTGAAGTAACAATCAGGACTTTGGAAGAGCATTACAGATTGGTAGCAATTGAACATTGAACTTTTATGAGTCCACTAATATGTTTGGACGCTGTCTATTAGAATCTACCATTTGAATGAATCAATTTCATTACGAAGTTAAGCACTCGGTAGCAATGTGAATAATTGATAACCGAGTCTGAGAACGTGAAAGGCTGCCACCAACTTATAAAAATGGAGATTAACTGTGAATTCTAGGATATAGGTATTTCTAGTTGCATCTCTTTGATAACTACACATTTTCAACAAATTAACCTTGGATTTCTTGTGTGTATCTCAGGTTGCAAAATTATCTACCGGCGATTCGTTGGATATGTCTGCAGAGGATGAAGCACTTATTACTGCAAATGGTGCCACACTCAAAGATATGGAGGTAAGCTTCTTGTCTAAAGGTGGAGAATATAGGCAAATGGATAAATGGTTTTCCCTCAAATTATGTTTTTCAATTTTGCATCTCAGGGAGCAGCTGTAGCATATGTGGCTTATCTCTTATCTGTACCTGCAATATTTATAAAAGCTGTTACTGATATCATCGATGGGGATAAACCTACAGCCGAGGAATTTCGACAGAATTTGGCAGCAGTGACTGTTGCACTTGATGGGGCAGTCACCCAAGTAGTCGAATTTATATGTGGAAAGTCCATGTCGGAGCTTTAAGGTTAATCTTCTCGACATAAATAGAAATTATGACAGAAAGACTTTGACATCATCAAATTGCTATTTCGAAAGAAAACAAAACAAGTTATACTATTGTTATACTCCATAGAAAAGGAACTGCTCCTTCAAGATCTGTTTTTCTTTGTTAAATTGATCTTCGTATTCTTTTGCCATGGTAAAAACTATAAATCTTAGGGGTTGTTTTGATCGCTTTGGACCCCCTTTGTACATATTTTTTCATCTTAATATAATCTTTCTTTCTCAGAAAATAAACGAAAATAAAAAAAAAAATACTGTGAACAGATCGAAGGCAAAAAACAAATAGACATGATAATCATTCATTAGGAATCAGTCATACTTTAATAAATACCAATTAAGTGACATTCACACCACAAATTGCTAACAAAAGAAATAAAAGTCACACCACATATAAATTATAGACTAACTATAAGTAGAATTCAGTAGTTGTTTCAGGATTTTGACTGCTTGAAAACATGAATGCAATTTCAGATGCTTCCGGGCTTCTCAATTGCTTCATCTTTCTTATGGCTTTCACAGGAGGATAATTTTTATTTATTTTTTTGATCGGTAAATTGAATTCACAGGAGGATAATCACCCAATATGTTTGGAGTTCCTCCAGATAAAAAGGTTTGTAACGAGAGAATGTTCTCAACGTAGTTGGTCAAGGAATAATCCTTATAACTATGGTTAAGACTGCAAATGGGTCGGGAATTCTTTTGTTCTTTTGTGTGTACATTGTAGAAAGCAGGATATCCTTTTCCTATTCCCCGGGTCAGTAAAACCTCACCAAAGAAGGTTATAATTTGTGTGCCAATGGGAGGTAAAAAATCAAGATTAAAAGTTTGTTTACTCCATACCTGTCGGGTGTTATCTTTTAACATATGCGTATGGAATTTGAACGAAGGTGGCTTTGTGGGTAATTCTTCAAAGCGTGCATCACAAAGAGATCCTTTATACACCAAAAGTTTGTAATAGCATGGCTGGTCAAGGAACTTAGCTGTAAGTTGAATGACTTGAAATTTCTCTTTGTTAAGATCAAATGAGAGCAAAAACTGGTGAGGTAAATTAGCCTTCCAATAGAGAGATCTATTGCAGAAGGTAACTGAATCTTGATGGATAGGTTTATACCAATCGTAAGTAGAAAACATCGACAATTGTTGGAGGATTTCGGTTGGTAAAGCAACATGTTTCCACGATAACAATGATAAGTTTGTTCCCGGTGTAAAAACCATGCACCTAAACCTTTCGAAAACAAGAAAGATTTCATATTCATTGTTTATGTACCAAATCCTGATATGCCTCTCGGAGACATTTTCTCGAACTTCGTCACTAATAAGAGGACTAAATATCACAAGAATCTGACGTTTAGTAGGGTTACAAACCTCAAAAACTTCTGCTTCAACATTAAATAAACAAACCAGACCATTACAAAAACCAACGAGTCTTCGCGTGTATATTTGTTTCTAATGGTTGCTATTTTTTGAAGCTCAATACTACCTTTCTCCAAATAGAAGAAACGATTTTTCACATTCCCACCTATGTAATCATAACAGAGAGCTTCAAAATTTAAGTGCCTAAAGAGGAGACGTGAATTATTCCTAGGATAGCGTAAAAAGTGAAAAGCTTTATTGAAGATCACCTCCATTTGTTTATTTGTTATACAGTCAATTCTATTTCTCTTTCTTCTTTTAAAGGTTTGTGTATAAAAAAACTTGGTATTTTTTTCTCCTAGTTTAAATGTGTTATCTCTAGATAGTTGTTTTGCTATTTCTTCATATGTATCATAAAAGGTTTTTAAGTCTTTGATTTTATTACTTATGTGGTTTTATTTGTTTGTGTAGTTTTTAGTTGCATATAGTCCTTCCAATTGTTTCATTGTTTTTGAAATCTTCCTATGAGTTGTCCTAAAAGTATTTTTTTTCCAGGAAGTTAGATTTTCTCCTAAGCATTAAAGATCAGAACTTCAGATACTTCATTTAAAGACTTATCCCAGAATTTATATGAATTAGTTCAATGCATGATTTTTCTTTAAGCTAAGTATCAAAAAAATTAAAAGTATATTTAAGCGTATTCCATGTTGAATGTTATTCTAAAAGGACAATGAATTGAGCCTATATGTGTTAACTGAGTTAGAGTTATATCTGGAGTTGAATTTTCCAATCTGCATTGACAAAAGCTTTATCCAACCGTTCTTGAACATTACAGTTACCTTCTCTTTTATTGTTCCAACTAAAAGGATTGCCTATGTATCCTAGATCAAAGAGAGATGATCTTTCTAGTAGTCTTTTAAAGAGTTCAACTTCCATACTATTAAAAGGTTGACCTCTCTTTATCAGTTTGGTCTAGGACTTGATTTTAGTCCCATATCACCATCCATGCCATTTCAAAGTTTAGGATTTTAACCATTATTTCTTCTAAAAATAACCAAGATTGAATCTTACTTGGTTTATAAGGATGTCCATAAAGAGTTGTTAGCAACCATTTTTTCTCATAAAAAATAGTTTTTACAATAACATTAATCATATTGGAATTCTACTGCACTATATCAAAGTGGAATCCATGAACCCAAGCTATTGCTAACCCTCCAGCTTTGCCTATAGGGTCTACTAATTGAAATTAGGGAAATCTGAGAGTAACTTTTTTTATCAATGGTTTTTCGTTTCAGATAGGAATAAGACATTTGTTTTTCATTTTGTATTAGTTGGTTTAAGTGTTGTTGAGTTCTTTTATTTCCACAACCCTGAGTGTTCCAAGCTATCAATTTCATTGTTTTAATATCTGTAAATACTTTTAGTTTGTTATTGATAATATTCTTATATTTTCTAGTAAATGAATTCTACAGATTATGTTGTCTGAGTGAAACTAGCAATGTTATGATTAAGGAAGTTAACAATCAAATCAGAGATACTATCCTAAAAACGAGTAGAAACAAAGCACTTATATATATGTATACACAAATACTAGCTTCTAAGTGTTAATCAGTAATAAATAAATAACTAAAGATAAATTGAAAGCAATGAATACATATATATTTAGTATAAATGGTTTACCTGAGATCCCCTGTTTCGTTCATTGGCAACTTTCATCAAAACAACAATCTTTTCTCAAAGGGAATCGATCTAGAAAAGTTAGTTTGAATTTCATCCTAAATTGAACCATACTAGTTGAAATTCTCACTAACTAAAGCCTCATTTGGAGAGAGAGAAGAATAAGGGGTTAAAAATATTTCAGGGGACCCAGATTTGATCGAATCAAGAGATGGGTTTGCAGATTCTTTATAAAAGAGGAGAAAATGATAATGAAAGATGGTTTTGTAGTTTCAACATTTCCAAGCTCAAGGGTATGGAAATAGTTACCATAGGAAGAGTTACTAATGTTAATTACTTCATTGATATCAAGTTTAGGGTTTTCAATCAGGTTTGAACAAGGTTGGATAATATCTTCCAAAAGTTCGCTTTTAGGGATTTGAAAATCCCAATTTGAAATTTCCTTATAGTCAGGCAAAGGGGATAAAATAGGAGAGACCGGGGTTAACTCGTCAAAAGACCTTTTCCTCAAAAAAAATTATGGAAAATCGTCTAGATCGGAATCATACCCATCCAGTGATGGGCCTGATGGCGCAATATTTCCACCCAAAAGATTTGAACCCACATGATCAAGTCCATAAAGCATATCCAGAAACTCGTACTCATCCACCATTTTAGGAGACAACAAAATAGAAGTTGGAGAATAAGGAAGGAAAGCAGAGTTCATAGACGATTCAGATAGATAAGCTGAGTCTATTTGATTTTCAAAAAGAACTTTGAAATCATCTTCCCATCTCTGAGATTCGTCTTCCAAAAGTTCATCAGGTCCTTTATCGAAAATCTCCTCCAAAGGTCTGTGTAACCTTATTGCGCAATTTTTATGCACATGACCAATCCTATTGCATTGATTACACACTCGAGAAGGAAGATTCATGTAGATAAAATAAATGAAGGATTTTTTGTGTGATCCTACTTTAACCCGAATTGAGTGTTTTATTTGCCTTTCAATGTTTATTTCCACCTTAACCATCAGTGCCTCACCACGTAATGGATAAGCAGTGTGAGGAAAAATCTCAGAGACTTCTACCTAGCATGTTTCCTATTTGTGCTATTATGCTCTCATTGTAATAGAAATATTCTAGGTTTAGCAGTTGGACCCGAACTGAAATATACTTCAAGCTATCTTTTTCAACAAGGCATTTAGGAGACCAGGAACATAAAAGGGAAAGCATTCCCAAAAACATGCCACAGACTGTTTACCAGAACTCTAGAAATATGTTCTCTTACTTCAAATTCAATCAAAAACATGTTTTCACCAATTTTTGTAATGTTAATTTTTATCAGAGAACCCTATATATATTTCAAAGCATTTTTAAGACTAGCACTAGGGATGCACAACGGGTGGGCCGGGTCGGGTTTGGCCTCACCCGCACCCGACCCGCCAATAGTTGTTTTTTTTTTCACCACCCGCACCCGACCCGCCTGGTCCTCGGGTCGGGTCGGGTCTGACCCGCCCAAATGGCGGGTCGAGTCGGGCGGGTGCGGGTCACCCGCCCAGATAATCTTGCAAAAAAATTTCATGGGTTTGGCTGTTTTTTTGATCCTCACGCGCGCCACCTGATAAACCATTTTAACTAACAATCGATAATCTCAAAATCTAAGTCCCAACATTCAAAATTATACAATAAAACTAGAGTTTTAATATGCAATTCTACGACATTTCCCACTAGCAACAAAAACAAGTTCATCTTAGTAGCAGCACCATCCAGGTCATCGAATAGGAATCAATCGTCATCTTCATCTATGATGATGGAAGAAGCAACAAGGTTACCAAATAGCTCTGCAACAAAAGAAATGAACAATTAGAATGAAAAAGATTAAAAATACCAATAGTAATAAAGTATATGAAGTTAAGAACCATGATCCATGAAGTACAAATTATACTATACCCGACTCAAGAACTTCAACCTCCTCCTCCTCGACTCCAAGGCTAGAAGAATCTTTGTCCATTGGTGTACGTAACCAATTTTGCAATAAAATTAACGCCTCAAGTGTTCTAGGCTTTAAGGAACTTCGAAAAGGATCCAAAATTCGTTTTCCGGTACTAAAAGCTGATTCAGAAGCAACAAAAGAAACAGGTATAACAAATATATCTTTGGCTATGAGTGGTAAAATGCCAAACCTCGCAGAGTTGATCTTCCACCAAACTAATATATCAAAAGAAGAATCCTCCTCATTGGCCGGAGAGTAGATAGGCTCGGCCAAGTATCTTTCCACCTCAGATGTTCTATGATCCTCCACATTACTCAATTGCGTTTATTCCTTTCTTCCTTATACTAAGCCTTGCCAGAAATAGAAGAACCTTGAGCAGAAGTAGAACTAGAGTTACCTAGAGACTCGGATGAAGATATCATACTTTCAGTTCTATGTTCTAATTTATAAGCTGTGAACAGTTCATCAAAATCCTTTTTAACTTTATCAACCCAAGCTTTTACCCTTCTTTGTTTTATCACAGGGTCGTAATGCACAACTAAATATACAACAGTCACATACAATCCTTGTTCTTTCTCTCGTGGATCCAGAAGTACAACAATAAACATCAACGAATTCATTTTTTCAAAATCTCCCCAATACTTGTTGTACTTGAGCAACATTACATCGCCCATGTGACTTAAGAAAGGATCCTCGTATCTATTTTTCCAATCTTCTAATTCTTGACGAACAGTACCGAGTTCCTCCAAGAATGAGTGGGAAGTAACATATGTAGAAGCTGAAAAAGCAACAGTTGAATCGTAGAATACCTTTAGAAACTGAATCAGAACTCTGGAATTGCACCAATCATAACTTTCAGGAGCATGCACTGGAGGCCTTTTCTTCTTCTTGGATTTTGTAAGAGCAACATCTACTTCTTCTTCTGGAATATCTACTTCTTCTTCTTCATCGTTAGAATCTAGATCAAAATCAGCATCTATATCAACATTGTCATCACCGTCACCCATATGAAAAGATGGTACTGGAATATCATAACAAAACTTTTCACGGAATGCCCTATCTGAATCATGTAGCCTTTCAAAAGCTTTTTCATACCTCTCTGCAGCAACTAACATCAAATAAGTAGAATTCCACCGCGTTTTCACATCCAAAATCAAACCTTTTCTACAATCTATCCTTGCCATCTCAGCAGCATCCATAAACTTCTTCAATCTTGCGGGAGATTTTGTGACATACTTTACCACTGCCCTGATTCTGAGAATTGATGTATGGTACTTTTTTAAACCATCCTTAACGACAAGAGCAAGTACGTAGGCCGCACATCTAACATGAAAAAATTTAGCTCCAAGTAATGAAGAACCCCAACTAACAACTTGTTTTCTCAGATAATCAATAGCAGTTTTAAGCAGATGCATTATCAAGAGTGACAGTGAATACTCTCTCAAGCCCCCATTCCACCAAACATTTCTCCAAAGCCTTACCAATTTGTTTACCTTCGTGACTTTTAATCAAACAAAAACAGATGATTCTTTTATGCAGCTTCCATTCCCGGTCAATAAAATGAGCCGTTACAACCATGTAATTGTAGTTCTGCATCGATGTCCAAGTATCAGTAGTAAGACATACTCTTGTCTTATTTGTCTTGAAATAACTTATCAATGCGGCCTTCTCATTCAAAAACAACGTGCATATATCACGATACACTGTCATACGACTTGGAATCTTAAATCTCGGCTCAAGAAACTTATTGTAAGCCCTAAAACCTTCGCCTTCAACAATTCTAAAAGCCATTTCATCTGTAATAATAAACCTAATCAATGCTTTTCTACATCCTTCTTGAGAAAAACTGACCCCCACCAACTGTGGTTCCTCTCCCGACTTGCACGGTTGAAAACCAAGTGTTTGTTGTCCTCCCTGCTCCTTATTAATTGTTTTCTTGTACTCAATACACTTCTCTAAATGATGAGAAAGATTAGTAGTCCCATGTGTTTTACCACCAATCTTGTAACTACCTCGACCCTTTGGACAATGCTTACACTTTGCTTTAGCACCATCTTCTATAATATCAAAGTGATTCCATACCCAAGACTTCTTCACACCAACTCTAGGCTTCTTATTTGATGATGAAAGTTGAGAAGATGGTGTCGCGGATGATGAAGGTTGACTAGATGGTGACGCTGATGACCCAGCTGTACTTCTTGTCCCTGCTAAAGATGCCGGTTGACGTTGAGGTGGAGGTCCCATACAACTTTGGGATGGTCTTCCTTGTACAAGTGGAAGATCTGAAGTAACGTCATCTTCTGAGATTTCAACCATGTTGATAACCTACAAGGCAAAGATGGCAGTAGGAGTGAGTTATCATACATACATACATATGTATTAGAAGTTGAAACAATATAACACATTACACATTTTATAAATTTTCAAAGAAAAACTAAGATTTGTTCGATACATTTACATAATTATATGTATTTAAATGCAATCTGCAACGGCAGTAATAATCTTGCATACAACATTTCATCATGGTTAGAAATTAGAATACATGTCACAATTTCTATACATCAGCTCCATCAAACAGTTCTACTTCTACATATTTGCATTTCCAACTTCATTGTGGTTTGAAATTAGAATGAGCTAAATCAAAGAAGTTGTGTTTGTTTTTCATTGCATTTCCAACTCTGTGGTTATTCATGCCCTGGTGCCTAGTCCAGTTTCTCTTTTATCATTAGCAAGCTGTGATTTGGTTAGGTTAGGCATAGAAGTTGGAGACATCAGCTCCATCAAACAGTTCTACTTTTACATTATAAACTAAATATTGTTAAACAAGATGCTATGCTAAAAAAATCACTTAAAAATGATTTTTGTCATATCCAAATTCATAAATTCATACAGCAATTATGCTATAATGTAATAAAGTACATAAAATACATATCCAAATTTCAGCTACAAGCCTACAACCGAGGCGATAATCATACAGTGAGATCTTTAGCAATCACTGGAAGTCTGGAACTGTCCAAGATTTTTGTCCGCAGAATCAGAATGCAGTCACGTTTAGCTCACACTTAAGGGTACCTACACAGCAAGTCAGCAATCACTGTATCTTAGATTCTTAATATATGAACAGAACAACAATGTACAACAATGAACTAAGATGAACAGTAGCTACTAGTTACAGTACAGAGTCTAGTCTACAGACAATAAGATGATGGAAAAAATCAACTTTTGGAGTAATACAGAAGAATACTTGAGTTTCTCAAACTAGACAAAGGGACTTGCTCTAATCAGTAATCACTTTTGCAGCCCCCCATACCAAATGGATGACCTTTTGCAGCCCCCCATACTAATCAGTAATCACTTGATTCACTTCACAGTAAAATTAGACTTTGATACAGAAAAAAGAATGGAACACAAATTTACAAACTACTACAGATTAGCAATTTAGCATATCAATCTTCTTCTTCTGCCTCTATCATACTAATCAGTGATTCAGTATACAGTAAAACTTGAAACAATTGAATTCAACCCAATTCAACCCAATACAGTATACTAATCAGTGGTTTTACATCACCCAATTCAAGCATTGAAACTGCAAATTCAGTTATCAAAACTCCAATTTTAATAGATAACATCAACCCATTCAATCATTAACTATGTATTGACATTAGAAACAGAATTGGGAAAAATCCCCAAATTTTAACTTGAAGAACCCTAGTTCTAAAATTGATTTACAAACACTCAATCAAAACTAGTAAAACCCTATCATAGATTTAGAAACACTCAAAACTAATAAAACCCAAATTTCAATTGCTACTAAATCATGTAATGAACACATTAATTTCAATTAGGGCAAAAAGAAACAGTACCTACCTGTACGGCTCTGTAAGAAGAAGAAACTTGGGTTCACGGTGGTGGTGGTGGTGATGAACTGATGATTAAGAAGAAGAAACTTGGGTTCACGGTGGTGGTGGTTGTGGTGTGACTCTTCTCTCAACTCTGTTACCTCTGTAAGAAACGAAGAAGAATGGAAAATAACAGACTCAACAGAGAAGAAGTGAAGTATGGCTTGATTGAGTCGATGCTTTTGTTATGAGGGAATGGCGGGTGGCCGGGTGGGCGGGTCGGGTCGGGTGAGAGGTGTTATCACCCGCACCCGACCCGTTGATAGGCGGATTCAAGAAAAATCACCCGCACCCAACCCGTTCAGCGGCGGGTCGGGTATTTTTTGGCGGGTGCGGGTCGGGTTGGCGGGTTGGGTCGGGTTTGTGTAACCTTAACTAGCACTATCATAAGGCGTGGTAGATAAAATCCTTCCTATCAAGGAATTTTCGCAGCGTGCATTTAATGAATCTACCTGGATTGGAAGTAAGGCAGATGAAGGAAGCTCACGAGTTGGAGTTCTAGAAATGATAAAAGATACTTGTACTGTTATAGAACCTACATGATTATGCAATAAATGATCCATGATTCTTCAGATGACTTACAGTAAGCCAAGTAAAAAAACAAACAAAAGAAGAAAAAGGAAATTGGTGATGAGTAAATGCAAGACTGGTTCTAACTTCCAGTGTTCTTTTAAAAGGTTTAAGAGAATATCAGAGAAAAAATCAGAAAAGAAGAGAAGAGAATCAAGAAGAATTAAGAGGTAAACATTTGTGTTCCATTAGTAGTCTGGACTATTATTCAGCAGTTTCTTTTTTTGGGTTTATTACCCAAAGTGTTCTTTGATGAATCTACATACACATGCTAATTATGGCCTCTATAAGTAGAGTTATGTATCTTAATTAAGAAGGATGAATTCATGAAGGTGCATATACCATGCTTTTTGGTATTCGAAAGAGGCCGCCTGTTTTTTTTTTTAATAAAATCAGACAGACTAGAAAATTACAACTGTAGATTGAAGGGGATCACCATTTTTTCAAAGAGTGATTTTTTTTAATTTTGAAAAAGAGACCGTTATTAAATATCTCTAAGCGGGAAGAGTTTCCTGAGAATCCACCTTTTAGGGAAGATTACTTTGAACTTCTTTATCGAAAGTTAAAATTAAATTGAATCATAGTCATTCCTCGTGAAAGACTGTTAAAATTCTTGAGAAGCCTATTGAATTGGGTGCATTGGATGTAGCCACCAGTTCATTTAAAAAATTTCAATAAAAATTGATAAAAGAGAGGAAACTTAATCTCCTCATAATCACGACTAGTCGACTTCTCAAAAGGGCTACCGGTTAAGAGTGAGAAATTCTTATTAGTCTATCTATAAATTTAGAGATCTAGAGGAGAGATTGATCTCAATCCTAAGACCAAAAAAACAAAGTGAGTCTCTTTTCTGTAAACCATTAACATTTTCATGGCCTATTATAAAATTTATGAGATGATTTATTTTTGTGAGGATTTTCATCTTCATTACGTTCAAGTTTACCTCGATGATAAAGAAATGCACATATATCCTAATGAAGCAATGCTTGTTTAGCAGCCAGGGGAGATGGGTTTTACTGCAGTGATAGATTCTCATTGATCCTAGATTCATGATTTACAATCCTTTCATATTAACTATGGTTCTAGATAGTTTTTATGTTTTTCTTTCTTATATTTTTCTTGTGATGAATGTTGGTGCTAAGTCACTGTTAAAGTGAATAATTATTCTTAATATTTTTTCGTGTGATTATAGCGTTTACCTGTGTAAGTATTTATATTATTTACTTATTGAATCTGGTTTGGGTGATTTAATGCATTGTTTCTTAATTTATTTAAGCATGTTTTAGTTGAAAAATAACGAAAACAGAACTGAGAGTCTAATAAAAAAACGCAGTTATAGGTTAGAAGATTTTGAACGATCCTCAGAATTCCCATTGAATGATGAAAAGTTGCATTTGATTCCGACTGCCATACAAGTCCACAGTTGAGCTCACAAGAGGTTTACTGCATGTTATAGAGGAAAGAGAGGAGAGAAGTTCATCAAAAATTAAAATTAGGTAATAAGTGTTTTACTCACCATCGAAGCATACAATTTAAATTGAGGTAATAAGTATTTTACCCATATTAAAAAATTTATTTTCCTTTTTACATATTAAACTTTTTTAATTAACATTTACCCTCATTTTTAAAACCCTGAATAATTTTTAATTTTAGGTTGTACAAAAGCCATAATCTGTTTATATATTTACAAATCTTTTCACTATTTCATAGTTTTGAAGAAACATAAATATTAAACTCATTTATATATAAAATATTTATAATATCATTTGTTTTTTTTTATTTACAGTTTTCTTTTTGCGTAGAAATATTAATTAATAGTATATTTTTTAATATATAAGTATTACAAAAACTAGTAAAACAAATTATACCAAAACTCGATAGTGTATTCATATTATCTTAACATATTTATTATGTATATTAATATTAACTTAATTTTAAAAATATTTCTCATGTGTTAAAAACACAATATCAAATCAAATCTTGAAATAAGTATTTTCTATTAGATATTGATAAATATTTATAAGTGGGCGAATGCGGCATGTAGTTTGGTTGGAAAAACTAACATAACTTACACTTAGTGACAACTATAATAATACCTAAAAATACGGGTAAACACATATTTTAAAAAGTTTTAGGTGTAAACACTAATTAGTAGTTTTATATACGTGCAACCACTAATTTAAAGTTTAAATTAAAGTTTAATTTGGTTTTATTACACTGATTATTAATTTATATATTAGTTGGGCATTGGAAACTTAATTTTTTTTTATTATCTTGTAAATTTGACGGGGTTATTAATTAGCACACTGACCCAAATCAGGACCAGCAAAAAAATTTATTTTAGCGAAGTTATTAGTTTATCGCGGATTAATTTAACGAAGTTCTACTGTATAAGTCGATCAAAAGGTAAAAATTTATTAAGAGCACCAATACAAAACAATAGAAAATAACGAGGTCTTATGTTTTATTAAAGTTTCAATGTGCAAGCATATCTAAGTGACACTACGATAACCAACGAGAAAATAAAAAATGGACGAAACCCACTAAGACTCGACCCACTACACATACTACAGAAACATAAGAAAAAAATAATAAAAAATCAAAGGACGGGAAACAACATAGTAGTTAAACCGTTAACTCATACCACCGTAAATACCTTTCCCAACTTCCATGAAAGATAAGCATCAACGGTTGAATATTTAACTTGAGATGCAGTGAGGTTTTGAAGCGTCCAGTTCGAATGAGCAATTGATCGATCAAAGTTTATTTCATTGATACCTAGAACCCTAACAACCAAGGACTTGTATTTAGACCACTCAGGCATACCAGAAAAAGCATTAGCATTCAAGAATGATTGATTATAACATTATATGCAATACCCACAGCAGATCGTTGTCATTCATATTCCTAATACCAACTAATTTTATGTTTTGATAGGTAAGAATTTATAGAAGTCTCATTGGAAGTTCTTCTCCAGCAAACCTCTGGTAGATAAGAAATCTCATATTAAAACCAATCTGGATCACATTAACCTCCCCAAAAGAATACTGGACTTCAATACCAATTACAACCGGATTCTCTCGGTCATGTAGTTTTCTCCCTGTAATTTGACTACTCTTAAACTACTGATAACAGTAGTAGTTACAATTTCTTCAGCGATGTTAAATGTCTACATCATTCCTTTACTTTTAGAAATACTCTTTACCCTAATCGAAGTTACTATTAGAGGAGGAGAAGGAGGAAAATTTTCTACCATTATCTCTATTCTCTAAATGATTTGATTTTTCTGATTTTTTTCTGTTTGTGAGACGATAATATGTTTCCATTTTATACTACAACTACCTAACCCAAGGTTAAGTGGTGAGTTAATAATAAACCGTGGTTACAAATGTCACTCTAACAATATATCCATACATAACCACTATCACCATTCACCTCCACTCCCACTTTATCTCCCTCTATACCTGGAATTTTTATGGATATTGTAAAAGATGTTATCTTCATGATCCAAATCTTTTACATACTACATTTACAAAATCATCGTTACCTGAAAATCTATTTTCACGCAAAGAAAGCTAGGTCTAGTACGTCTTTTTAAGCAATAACTTTCAATGTGACTCAGGATACTACATAATATCCGTAAATATGCAATGCTATCACCAACAGAAATAGAATTTAATTTAAGAAAGGGCTAAAATAAAATCTAAGCGGTCGATTTTGAGTTCGATAATATTTTAAATTTGACACTGATTTTTGTATTTTTATGTACTTAATGTTGTTGAATGATACGAAAAACTAACCCCATATTAACTTTAATACATGTTATTACGTAATTTAAAAGATACAATATAAATACTTATACTTGGTGGGATTATTGAAGTCCATAGGCTTAACTCACCTCGAAAATCGGCTTGCAAGGTTAGAGATGCCTACAATAAAGGAACATCAAAAAAATTTATCGTATTTGACCGCGATTGGCGACTTTCTATGGTTTTAATTCCCTTTCTTATTCTTCTTCCCATCCATGGATGGGTGATTTCTTTATTATCATCCTCTCCAAATACTCAGGCAGATGATTCAAGAGATAACAATTTTTGTGTGTGTGGGTAGATGGGTGGCCGCCGCCCGGGGCCGGGGGGGGGGGGGGGATTTTCCTCCGCTAAATGGTTCACATACTACAAATGTTGAATCTCAAGACCCTACTAACAAATAGAATAACCCGCTTTAAATCAACAGATTTGTTGCAACAACAACAACACGAAGCTTGCACATGAAGAACCAAGTAAGATCGATGGGGAAACATCAGCTTTCTTCTTATTAGGTGAACTCAGATCTAAAATTGATTGTTATGAATATTTATTAATTGGGTATTTTGTGCGGAAGAGGTCGGCTTTTCCTTTTGTGAAAAAAAATTCAACTTCTCAATGGAAAACTAAGGGTGACTTCTTCGTGACTATTCATAGAGAACATGTATTCCCTTTTAAGTTTGTGCACGATGAAGATAGAACTAGGATTTTGGAATCTGGATCTTGTTTTATATCTAATATATTATTTATAGTTAGACTTCGGTTTCCATTTAGTGAAAAATAGATTGGTTCAATTAACATAGTTGTAATCTGGATGATTCTTAGAGACGTTCCAATTCATCTTTGGAATAAAATGAGATTTACAAGATTAGCTAGTATAATTGGTAAACCTATTATGAATGATTCTCAAACATCCTTGAAGACTAGGATGGCTTATGCCAGAATTTATGTTGAAGTGGATGCAGGATGCATATTCCCTACTGAGATCCCATACAAAATTGACAAAGAAAAGTTTGTAGTGAGAGTAGAGTACCCATGGAAACCCCTTTCATACTCTCATTTAAAGAGTTTTGTCCACTCAAGTGGCAAGTATACTCTTGCACCCAAAACTAAAACCAAATGGATTATAAAGAAAAACCTCACTAAAAATCCACTAAAGGTGATCAGTTAAGAGCTTCCAGTTGATATTTATTATACAGTTCAGGGATTAGTAAAAGGGATGATACCCTTAACAGTCTCTACAATTCTCTCATCACTTATACTTCTGATGATTGTGTAGAGGATACAATAGAGGTGTTTAAGGTGGATGTGAAGAAGAATATGATACAAAATTCAGCCGAGAAGGAGAATAAGAAAGCGGATTCATTCAATCTTCTGAGAGAACCAGAATGTCTATTCCAAAAAGAAGAAGAAGCCAAATAAGTAAGTTAGGACTCCCACATGTTATTTGAACCGCTTCACAGTTCTAGAATCAAATCCTAAAGAAGTTATGCCTGAGAAATTTAATGGCTTAATTGCATCCAGTGAAGAAAAAGGTAGGGAAGAAGACGGCAGTGATAAAGAACAAGATTCTTCAAATGATGAATCTGAATACGAGACAAACAATGAAAGGATAAGAGTAGAGAATATGAAAGGTGTAAAGGTGAAAGCAATTGATGAAATTCCTCACATAAGACCTTTAACCATTCCTCAAAAAGTGGACAAATGTCTTCGGTGAGTACTCTTTTAAGTGTGATCGAAGGAGCTAAAGTAGACGAAGCCAAAGGGATAATTTACAGAGAGATAACTATAGAGAATCATGGCAAACTCAAAGCAGGAAAATAATTAGAACAAATTAAGTGGAAAGGGGTGTCTAACAATGAAACTATGGTAGAAGAAAAAGAACTCCATTAAAAAAGAAATAGAAGGTTTAAGAGTTGGCAGGTGTAGTCTCTTTGTGTCGCTTATTCGGCAGTGTTGTGTTTGTAGTTGAGTGTTGGTTGTCGTTGCTTCCTTTGTTGCACTTGTTATAGTGTTTTACTTGTACTTTTTTATTTTCTTTTTTGAATAAAATATTTAACCTTTCTCCTTAAAAAAATGATTTTTTTAAGAACCTACAATTGGGGGATACTCTCGCAAATTTACTCACAGTTACATGGGGATGGATTTTGGTTATGGGGATAATAAAAATAAAAAGAAAACTTGATAAATATAAATTTGGTATCTTCTCTTCATTTCACCAATTATTTCATCTTTTCCCCGGTGGGAAGGTGAGTAATTCCCATTAATTTTCGTAGTGTTATGACTAAATTTTTAGGTTTTAAATCAAAAATTAGGTCAAAATAAGGGTTACAACGTCACAGTCGGCACTGGTCTAAGTTTGAATGCAATACCAACTTTATTGTCGGTAGTGTTTTGTGGATGAACGCAGTACCGGTTATTTTAGTCGGTGTTGTTTGTTGGTTGAATTCAATACCGACTGAGATTAAGTTATTTGTGTATTTGTGCATGTTAGGAGTCGGCATAGTCGATTCAAATTATATCAATACCGACTGTTAGTAACCAATGTGGATTCAATTTGCACCAACACCGACGTCTTAGAGTCGGTATTGCTTTCATCCTAAAACAATGTCGACTGTGATTCTGTAAATGCAAAAATCAAACACATTTAAAGCTTGACTTAGGGTTTAATTTAGGGTTTGATTGGGGTTTTTACATGGATGGAAGTTTGATTCTCTACAACAAGGGTAATTTAATCTTAACGCACATAGGGGATAATCAAGGATAATTTACCCATTACCAAAATTATTTGGATAAGGAGTTCTTCAAATTACTTCATAATGTTATCTTTTTAGTATCCTCCAATTTGTAAGAGTATCCCTCAAATATGGATTCTTTATTAAAATACCCTCTCTTTGATAATCACTATAATAAGATGCCTCAATCTTTTCAATTTACGGTCTGATTACGATGTGATCGGACCACATATATAAAATATGTGGCCTTTTTTAACTTTTGACACATATTATAAGATGAGACAAAAAAATTTAAATTTTTTATTTATCGGTGGATTTTCAGAGGGATTATTTTTTTAAGAAATTAATTTATGTGAAAAAGGATAAAAATCTTTTTAACTTAAAACTAAATTATAATATGTGTCAAAAGTTGAAGACCGACCACCACATCTAGCCATGGGGTCTAATCTAGGTAGGTGGAGGCAGTATAGTAAAATACGAAAAGCAGGTAAAATTTTAGTTTTCAAAAGCGTTTACTATTGTTTAGGCCTTGTTATACCCACGTGTCGATTGGATAACTGGGCTACATCTTAGCCCCGAGGTGAATCAGTGCGCAAATTAGCAAAAATGTGGTGACCAAAAAAAAAGAAAATGAGACCAAAAAAAGAAAAAAAATCTCCATTTCTAGCTAGGCATCAACTACAGACCTTTTCCCTAGTCCATGTCTGCATTGCTCCTCAACTAATTCACCAAAACAAACAAAAAATAAATAAATATATATCTTCATGTCTCTTTCACATCAAATGTTGATAAAACAAAGGTGTAAAAAATGAAACACCATCTTTGTGTTCTTCGAGTATACAACCATTCGACAGCACTGTATAAATGATCTACAATCCATAAAGCTTTCATTGCTCTGAATCCAACAATTCCTTCTCACGGTACTGACATCAGGCTGTGAATATTCGTCAATCGATTTTCAAAATGGGGAGTGTAGGAGTTCAGACCGCACATTCAAAGAAGGCCACCCCAGGAAAGGCTACAATTCTTGCTCTTGGCAAGGGTCTTCCTCCCCAACTTGTAATGCAGGAGTTACTTGTAGATGGGTATTTCCGAAACACCAAATGCGATAATCCTGATCTCAAACAAAAGCTCGCTCGTCTCTGTAAATAATTTCTTTCCCTTTTGCTGTTTCTCCTAAAATGTTTTTGAGTAATTAACTGCTATATTTGATTCTGCTTTAATGTTTATAGGCAAGACAACAACAGTTAAAACAAGGTACGTAGTAATGTCAGATGATTTGCTAAAGGAATACCCAGAACTTGCACTTGAAGGTCTACCTACTGTAAAGCAGCGTCTAGACATCTCGAATAAGGCAGTCACAGAGATGGCAATTGAAGCTTCACAAGCTTGTATCAAAAACTGGGGAAGACCTAGTTCAGACATTACACACATAGTTTATGTATCTTCGAGTGAAGCTCGATTTCCAGGAGGTGATCTATACCTTGCTAAAGGCCTCGGCTTGAGCCCTGACGTTCACCGTGTTCTACTATACTTCATGGGATGTTCGGGTGGTGTTACTGGTCTTCGTGTGGCAAAAGATATTGCTGAGAACAACCCAGGAAGTCGTGTTTTGCTTGCAACATCTGAGACCACCATAATTGGGTTCAAGCCTCCAAGTGTAAATCGTCCATATGATCTTGTTGGAGCAGCACTCTTTGGTGATGGGGCAGGAGCAATGATACTAGGAACAGACCCAGTACCAGAAGTTGAAAGGCCCCTGTTTGAGTTACACACAGCAATCCAGAATTTCCTGCCAGACACTGAGAAAACGATTGATGGGCAGCTTAATGAAGAAGGGATAAGCTTCAAATTAGGGAGGGAACTTCCTCAGATGATTGAAGACAACATAGAAGGATTCTGTGAAAAGTTGATGAAACCTGCTGGTTTCAGTGATAAGGATTATAACAAGTTGTTCTGGGCAGTTCATCCAGGCGGGCCTGCGATTCTGAATCGATTGGAAAAGAGGCTTGATTTGTTGCCTGATAAGTTGATGTCTAGTAGGAGGGCTTTGATGGATTATGGAAATGCTAGTAGTAACACAATCGGTTATGTATTGGAGTACATGATTGAAGAAAGCTTGAAAAAGGAGAACAAGGAAGATTCTGAATGGGGTTTGATACTTGCTTTTGGACCTGGGATTACCTTTGAGGGAATTCTTGCAAGGAACCTTGTCACTCGAGAGTAGTCAGATTATGCCTTAGTTTTACATGAGTTTCCATTTCTAAGTTGTTTGAACTCCTCTCCTGGAGGAATACTTTCAATAATTTTCTATGCTAACTATTTCTTAATGAATTTGGGAACTTTATAGTTAGATACCTGGTGGTTCAATGATGTGGTTTAGCAGCCTTTTGGGTTTGTCTCTCTTGATTTCTTGTTTTCAACTTTGATGTCTTCCTTTCGACAAACAACTAAAAATCGAAATTCCAACCCAACAAAATTATACTACTAATTGTGAGATGTTTTCATCAGAGAACAATGAGATAAAACTGTTATTCTTTATAAGAAATGATAAAACACTTGGTGTTCTCAGTTACAGAATTCAACTTGAAATTGATCATAAAACCACAAATATTCAATTTTCCAATCAACAACCAAGTTAATCATTATACCTTGATTCTTAATGAATCCCATCTATCTAACCCCCACAAAATGCTAAAGACGGAACATAATACTCAAAAGAAATGCCCAACAGATGGTGTCAAAGAAAGACACTCACAAGTCACAAGTAACTCCACCACCACAAGAACCAACCAGAAGAATTTCAATCCTATTCTTCATCAGGGAATCGAAAATGCTTGCCTTCAGCTACAGGCAAAACCCTTTAAGCGAAGTTTACTTGGCGAAACAGAAATATCTTCCTCTCCTTCAATCTCACCGTCACTGTTGTAAATGAATCGAGTATGTTTCCCTTCAAATTCAGGCAATTTCTTCTCCTGCACAGTAATCTTACTCAAACCTTCACATAAATCATCTAAGATACCTCCATCCTCAACATCTTCGTATTCTTCTTCTTCATCATCATAATATTCTTCCTCCTCTTGTTCAACTTCTTCGATTTCTCCTTCTTCATCTTCATCCTTAGTACTTGCATTAACTTGAATTGACCAAACAGAAGCATCATCTTCATCAGTAGACTTCTCTTTCTCAGCACTACTTTCTTCATTTGTCAATACAGATGAGCCTGGTGACGAGGATGAATCAGAGCTCTCTAATTTCTCAGGGAAATCGAACAGTAATCGAGTAATCAAACTCTTTTGTGATTCAAGAATATTTCCTGTTTGCTCATCAATAGCCATCTACATAACAATAGAATCAAACATAAATTAACCAAACAACAATTGAAGCAATTCATCAAACACTTAAGAACCCAAAAACAAAAAAAACTCATCAATTCTAATTTATACCTGGTGATTCTTGGATTCTTCTTGAACTTGTGCTAGGGTTTCAGAGATAATAGCATCCACATTCATATCATTACAAGAGAGGTTCAAAACTTGAGGTGTATTTGCAGGAGCTAAGAGCGCAGATGGAGAATTAGCAATTCCTTGAATAAATGAACGATTCTCCAAAGTGGGTTTAGAAAGTTCTGCTTCTTCAACTTTCTGTAAAAGACTCTTAACCTGATAACGAAGTAAAGCTTCACCGGATCCAGGTGTTTTCTTTGGTTGGTCCAATTTCTTGATGAAAGAAGATGGCGTTTCTATACTTCCCATTGCAAGACCAACAATTGGTGAATCATTAGATATATCAGTAAGTGCAGATCGTTCTGGTTTCTTTTGCCTTGTTACAGACTTTTCTGTTTCTTCATTCTTCCCTGAGAAATCAAATTAAGAATCGTATAACTAAATGAATAAGTAAATCCAAGAAAATCAAGAATAGGGAATAAAATCAATCGAACTAAGATTTGGGTAAATCAAAGAAAATCAAGAAAATGAAGTAAAATCAAATCAAAAGTTAGATTAGAGCGATCCTTTTTCAGATCTGAAAGATTACTTACTGGACATGGGAATACTGTTAATCGCAGATTTCGCTTGTGACCTAGTGATTCTTCTAACAGATGATGGAGTTTCCATTGATTTTGATTAGTAAAGATTGGTCGAAATAGATTTTGATTGCTATTGATTGAGTGATTAAACAACCGGATTCTTAAAACTGAAGCGGCGTATAAAATCAGAGGGAAAATGAGAAATAGAGATTAGGGTTTTGGATTTGATTGTGATAAGGGAGAGAGGGAAATTGACAAAGAGATTGAGAGATGTTCCTTTCGACGATTGTAATTTGGGTTTTTAAAGGATTTTTTTAGAGGACCCAAATATTACCGTTAGGGTTTCTGAATACGGCTCTCCCTCTAATTCGGATCGATATCTAAAAACTAGCCGTTGAGAGGGATTTGAAATATTAGTATCTGTCTGATTACAGGATTGCAGTAAGCCCACAAAATGAGCCCTAATAATCCCTTAGGCTTCAACCACAGGCCCACATCAGTGTTCAATCAGTTCCTCCGTCTATGATTTTTTTTTTTTTATGTTTTTTTGACGGTGACGTAAAATCCGCAAATTTCATTAAAACAAAGATATCACCAAGAGTGAATCAAAGGTACATAAAAAAAAAGAAAAAAGAAAGAAAAACAATAGCAAAGCTCACGACGGAGAAACTCAGAATCCTCGAAAAGAAAGAAAAAAACAACAACTTCAAACAAGATCTACCTAAAATCCTACACTTTTAAGAAACTCAAAAGGTACTAGTAGAATTGGAAAACAATTCACCCTTCAAGGTCTCCATTAATTTTCATCCTAAAATGAGCATTTGACAACATCAATTTGTTCATCATTGTCAGAGTCAGAGTCGAAATTTCACAAACCTTCATCATCCTTAATCAGATGTGTTTCCATCTTTGTATGATAATCTGCATTCCTCTCAATAAGATCCCTACACATAGACCTCATCATATGATGTTCAGTGATACCCGTTAACTTATTAAAAGCGATTTGAGAATATATTTGAGCAGTGATTTCGGCCTCACCAACAGAGAGAGCAGAAGACTTAGCTTCTTGGTCTTGTTTCAACAGTCTAAAAGTGGAGGAAATAAAATTTGAAAGAAAAACCGAATACTTTCCCATAAAAAATATATTCTTCTTTTTCCAGATTGTAACCCAACTCAAATCAATTTTAGTTAGTAAACCTGCCTCCTAATTCGCTTACCCACTAAAATTAGAAGTCAAATTTGGAGTTAAAAATTTGTTAACCACTGAATGGGATTGATTGCTCTGGGACTCTATCAGAATCATCTTTTCTACTCATATACTCTTATTATATGTTTTATATTTTGATACTATTAGCCATACAACTGATAGATGACTAGGATTGCCATGTCATACAATCACATGGGAATCACATGGGAGTCTATTGTATATGTGTCATCTATGTTTGTATATAAAAGTGTATTTTGTAAAGAAATTAATAACAAGAAATAGATTCATTTCTTTATTCCTTTATGGTATCAGAGCACAAAAGTTTCTTGGGAAAATTCTAGAAACAAGAAATTTCTTCATTGATTAGCTAATTTCTTCATTGAAACAATCAAAATCAAAAATCGAGGTATCAGTAATCTTTTCTAGAAAACGCGTGGTAGATAAATTTGATTGAAGCAGCATCCAAAGAATTTTCTTCAAAGAAATTAATGGATTGTCAATATTTTTCTTCAAAGAATCTCGAGAAGATAAGTATTCAGTGGATTTTTCTTGGAAACTAAC
This sequence comes from Papaver californicum, assembly GCA_023531435.1. Taxonomy (NCBI): domain Eukaryota; kingdom Viridiplantae; phylum Streptophyta; class Magnoliopsida; order Ranunculales; family Papaveraceae; genus Papaver; species Papaver californicum. The sequence continues at coordinate 551,988 of JAJJMC010007171.1, read as the reverse complement.
AGTCAATTGATAGAAATTAATGGAATAGCAGACAAAATCTGACCAACAATTAAATGTTCTGAATTCTTGATTAAAGAAGAAACGTAAAGAAACGAAAATCTCTGCAATTACTTCAGTCAATGCAACTTTGTTTCTTCCAAAACGCATGCCTGACACTACTGCATTTACTGTGAGAAGTCATTATCCTTCTTGGAACTCGGTGTTCTTTATAGAAAAGAGAAAACCATTGAAAATCTCGTCAAAATTTCAAAGTTGAATTAGCAAAAAAAAAAGTGGCAGACAAAATCAGTAAAGGCATTAATGAATAGCAATTTTCAAGATGAATTAACTTCATCAAAGTTCGAAAGACATCTATCAGTATATAACAAACACAAAGAAACAGAGGTATTCTTTTACTTTCTCTCTGTTAAAGTTTTACAAATCTCTCAGCATTTTCTTCAACTGATCAAGTGGTTACAAACTTAGATTTCTGTTTTTCCATTGTTAAGAAGATGAAATCCAAATCTTAATAATCTTTAACCAACAATCTTGTTTGTAGTAATACTGATCATCTTTGTCTCTCTTCTAAAGATCCAAGATCTACTTCTTCTTCATATTTTCTCAACAAATGATTGAAACATTTTACACAATGGAAAATCCAACTTCATCATCCATCTCCAAAATACCTTTGAGTCAACTTACAAGTTTTGTAAAACTAAATCTGACAGAAACAAATTACAATACATGGAAAAATCTGATGTTACCAGTGATTCAAAAGTTCAAAATACAAAAATTCTTAGATGGATCTCACATCTGTCCTCCTCAGTTTTCAAATCCACGAAATCAGCAAAATGGGATTGAAAATCCACTGTACACAGACTGGGTAGATGAAGATTCTACTATAACTATGTGGATTCACTCATCTATTTCAGAGTCTGTAATACCTCATTTCTCAACATCAAAGTCTTCTGCTGAACTATGGAAAAATATAGAGGACATATTTGGAAAAATATCATCCACCCACTCAATACAGTTGAGAACCAAACTTCTCTCAATCAAACAAGGTAAAAAGTCTGCTTCTTCTTTAATCAGTGAAATAAAATCTTTAACTGACCAATTAGCTGCAGCTGGAGAAATTTTGTCATACAAAGAATTAGTGGTAATCACATTGAAGGCATTGAATGAGGAATATGTACCATTCGCAACTTCAATGAGACACAGAAATCCACCGGTGACCTGTATCGAGTTACATAACAACCTCATCAGTGAGGAATCTGTGATCCAAGAAAGAAAGCAAGATCAACAGGAAGAGCAGTCTGCCAAGGCTTTTTACACCAATACTGGACGTGGATTTTCAAGAAATGCTTACTCAAACACAAGAGGGTACTCCAGAAACTATAATCGTGGAAAAAACAGCAGTTTCAGATACTCAAATCCTTCTTTCTCACAAAGACCACACTATGGAAGGGGCAACTCGTCAGGGTACAGAGTCACCTGTCAATTGTGTAATCTTCCTGGTCACACAGCTCCAGCATGCACTCAGATACCAACATATACCTATCAAGGAAGACAACCTCCTACCAATCTAAAAGCTTTGCTAGCAACATCAGATAATCACAATGAAGAAGAGTGGATTGCCGACAGTGGAGCAAATCAGCACATTGCAACCAACAAAAAGTACTTACAAAACACAACAAACTACAAAGGGTCTGAATCTATTCAGACAGCAAATGGGACAGGTATGCAAATAACTCATCATGGTAGTGCAAGGAAGTTAGCAAATTCATACTTATTTGGTCTTAATAATGTCTTGGTAGTGCCTAAGATATCACATAATCTTCTATCAGTTCATAAGTTTACCACTGACAACAAGGTATCATTAACTCTTGATTCAAATGGTTTCACTGTTAAGGATCAAACATCTGGGAAGACACTTTTCCGAGGTCCACATAGATATGGCCTGTATCCGATAACTTTTGGAGGGACTTCAACTTCTTATGTAGCTCTATCATCAACAATAAGTGACAATCTACTACTACATCGCAGATTTGGTCATCCTTCATTTCAAACCATGCAGAGGATATGCAACAATCTTCATATATCCAGTTCACTATCAAAACCATTTCATTGTATTGACTGTAAGCTTTGTAGAGCTAAGAAACTTCCATTTCAATTATCAACATCTGTAGCCATCAAACCATTAGAACTATTGCATATTGATCTTTGGGGACCCTGTCATGTATCATCTACTTCTGGGTGCAGATATTATGCAAATGTTATAGATGAATACAGTAAATACTGTTGGTTGTTATCTTTGACTAATAAAATCTGAATTCAAAAGGGATTTTTTTTTCTTTAGTCACTAAGCTAAAAAATCTTTTCACAACAAATGTTACTATCATAAGGACTGGCAATGGTGGAGAATTCCTAAACAAATTCTTACTGGACTTCTGTACTATCAAGGGAATAACACATCAGCTAACATGTCCACACACTCCTGAACAGAATGGAGTTGCAGAGGTAAAACACAAACACTTACTATAAATAACAAGAACTTTTCTGTGTCAATCTTCTTTACCTTTCTGTTACTGGTTAGATGCTATTCATTCTGCAAACTACATCATAAATCGTCTACCAACAAAATCAATAAGCTATTAGTCCCCATATGAACTGCTGTTTGGAAAACCACCAGAATATCAACTTTTCAGAGTCTTTGGATGTTCATGTTTTCCCTGGTTGAAACCATACACAACTAACAAACTGGAACAGAGAAGCAAGCACTGCATCTTTATTGGATACAGTTCAAATCAGAAAGGATATCGATGCCTGGATCCATTAACTGGTAATGTGTATGTATCACGTCATGCTTCCTTTGATGAGAATACTTTCCCTTATTCAGTAATTACAGGAAGTGCACAAAATCATTTAGAATCTTTTTGTTCACCGACTATCTTGCAAACTAAGCCATCTACTGTTCCAGCTAACCACAACAATCATACAATGCAGACAAGAGCAAAGACAGGGAACAGTAAACCAAAAACATATTTATCAACAAAATATCCACTAAGAGCAGCTTATCTGAGTACAACTGGATCAAATCCATCTTGCATCAGCAAAGCTCACAAGAAAAGGTCTGGCAAGTAGCTACTAATGATGAGTTTCAAGCACTTAGGAATGCAGGGACATGGACTCTTGTTGACAACCCAGGCCTAGATAATATTGTGGGATGCAAGTGGGTTTTTCGTGTTAAGTATAACCCAGATGGATCTATAGCTAGACACAAAGCTCGGTTAGTAGCAAAGGGTTATCATCAACAACCAGACCTGGATTATGAAGAAACTTTCAGCCCAGTGGCAAAACCAACAACAATAAGGGTCATACTAGCTCTAGTAGTTCAAAACAATTGGAAAATCCATCAATTAGATGTCTCAAATGCCTTTCTTCATGGGGAACTCAAAAAAGAAGTCTACATGACTCAACCACCGGGCTATGTAGACAGCGAAAGGCCCAATGCAGTTTGTCTCCTACACAAAGCTCTATATGGGCTCAAGCAAGCACCAAGGGCCTGGTATGAGAAGTTAAGCACAAGTTTAATAGATTTGAAATTCATACAATCAACAGCAGACTCAAGTCTATTTTTCTTCCAAAAGGATTCTATCACAAAAGTAGCTCTAGTATATGTGGATGATATTATGTTAGCAGGAAGTTCTGAAGCCCATTTGACAGACATTATCAAGGCCCTACAAGACAAATTTCCAATAAAAGATATGGGTACTCTACATTATTTTCTGGGCCTGGAAGTAAAAGTAACAAATGGATCAATCAAAATTGGACAGGAAAAATATGTAATGATTTGTTACTCAAAACAAAAATGGAGGGATGTAAACCAATACAAACACCTATGGCAGCATTAGTGAAACTAAGTAAGGCAGCAGGAGAATTATTAGAAGACCCAACTTCATATAGAGCATTAGTAGGAGCCCTACAGTATGTAACTTGGACAAGGCCGGATGTCTCTTATGCTGTAAATCAAGTGTGCCAATTCATGCATGAACCAAGATCCCAACACATGGAAGCAGCAAAAAGAATACTGAGATACTTGAAGGGTACAATACATTATAAAATGGTCTTCACCAAGGGATTATCAACTCTCACAGCATACTCTGATGCTGACTGGGCAGGATCGGTAGACGATCGTCGATCCACAAGAGGTTACGATATCTATCTAGGTCCAAATCTCGTATCATGGTCGTCGAAAAAGTAAACTACCGTCGCTCGATCCAGCACTGAAGCCGAATACAGAACATTGGCGCATACATCAGCAGAAGTTATTTGGCTTTGTTATTTGTTACAAGATTTGAAAATCAACCTCACAAGGATACCAAAAATAATATGTGACAACATTAGCTCCATTAGCTTAGCTTCAAGCCCAGTGATGCACTCACGTATGAAGCATGTCCACATTGATTATCATTTCGTGCGGGAACTAGTTCAAACAAAGGCAATAACATTCAACTATGTAAATACACTACAACAAGTGGCTGACATCTTTACAAAATCACTACCGGCAGTTAGATTTGTGGCACTGCGGAACAAGCTTAAACTTGCTTAGGCAACTTTACACTTGAGGGAGGATATTATCCATACAACTCATAGATGACTAGGATTTCCATGTCATTATGTGTCATCCATTTTTGTATATAAAAGTGTATTTTGTAAAGAAATTAATAACAAGAAATAGATTCATTTCTTTATTCCTTTAGATACTACATCAGAATCATCACAAGTCTCCCTTGTTTATTCCTCCTATTTGGTTTTATCACTGCCAACTTCTTCCCCAACTTCATCTCCCCCGATCTATGGTAGTTCTTCGAAGTTTTCAATAATTACAACTTTAGGGTCTAAACGAGCTCAAGTCCATTTTTATGTTATTATTTTTTTTTCTATTTGTACAAAGTCCATTTCCCCTATGATGGTTTAATCATCGTCTCCAAGACCTCGGTCATATCCCCTTATGCCTCCTACTGCATCCACTTTTGTGAATTGGACCTGACATTCTCAATTGAAATCCATTTTGAATCCTCAATTCAAGCGTCAATAACTGAAGTGGAGGCTTGAGAAATGCCATTTTGGTAAGTGCCACTCTTTATACTATCTTATGTATTAAAAGAAACATTGTTAGTCTTAGGAATCTATTTAGCATTATACTTAGGTGCAGGGTTTGTGATGCACTTAGCATTTGAGTGCCAAAAACTCTTACAAATAAAACAAAATCTAGGCTTCCAAGGATATTCAACCCTCACCTTATACTTCTTATTATCAATTTGATATCGGATCTCAGCTGGAAAGATGCAGTTAGCATCTGTTAGAGCACTGCTCGTTTGAACCCGCCAAGCGTTGGTATCTCAAGTTTGGTTGTCAAATTTAGTCCCAAAACTCACCGCTTGAATGCTTACTAAAGTCAAGTCATAGAATTGTTAAGACATGCTCTAGTTATTCATTGAAGACCTGAAGACGTATTGAAGAACAAACGAAGATATCATCCTTTAATTCGGGGCAAGGTTAGTAACTATTGATTTTGACTTGTTCCATTTATATCAAGTTCTTACAGTCGTATTCATTGAAAATATAACATGCGAACTTTGCTTACATCGGCTTTAATATATAGATGACTTGATCATTATCTATGATCAAAGTATCAAGAGTAAAGACATACAATAGTTGTTTCGACAACTTTAAGTATATGGAGTTACGAAGTATAATTCTCTATACCTTCGTGTTTCGACACTACACTAATAGAAATATAATTTGGTATTATTTAATGTTGAATTTTTAGCTTGAATCCGAACGTTGTTAATCATATTAGAAAGCAATTTCTTGGATATGTAATGTTTTGAACTTCGAAATTACATTTCAATTTCACATTCTTCTAATTAATTCGTACAAAAGATCCAATAAGCCTTACCACATCACTCTTACTTCATCCCCTTTTATTTTCTCCTTTGCTACATTGTGAAATAACAAAGTGGGAGATAAGCCAATACAATGAGGTAAACTACCAGTTCACCCGCCGAGGAAAAAGAAGTGATAATAAAACCGATAAAATCAGCCAACCCAACGAAATACGAAGCATCATTTGCCTCACTGGGAAAATTCTTGCATGTGCAGACTATAACCAATTTGATGAATTATTTCTAATGGTTCACATCATAATAGTGCTAGTTGATGAGAATTACTTCGGGAACAAAAAAAGTAAAGTAAAAAGAAAAAGGAGGTAAGAAGAGCGAAGATGGATAACCCCATTAAAATGCAATGAGTATCGAAAGAGGTTGATGTTTTGTTTTGGAACTTCAACATTAAAAGATTTACTACCACAGACATACACCACTTGAAATCAAAATGGGATAGGTACTGAATTGGACTATGTTGCTGGCGATTCCCACCTTTCAATAGAATTTATGGCCGATCCAAAATCATGACGGATACCAGAAACGTTTTTGGTGCAGATGAACAAGCTATAGCCAATTTCTAGTCAGACGAGTCAACACGGGTCAACCAAACGTGAAATAAACATAAGAATTGTTTCTGTAATAGTATCAATACCTAACTGTATATGTACTGCATTGACGTCGCTGAGGAACCAAAGTATGGTGCCCCATCTGATGATGCACCTTACGCGATGAGATTCACATAATACTCGATATTTATGGTCATACTCGATTATACTCCAACTAATTAAGCATATTCATGGAGAAATCCAGGGCTGTCTAATAGGCAGCGCGGGATGGCTGACCGTCCTAGACCCGTAAAATGAAGGGGTAAAAAGAATCTCTTCACTATATATTTATACAGTTATAAAATATGTGATTTATGTGATAATTTTTGTATTTCAAAATCTAAAATATTACGTATATCTTATAATTGTATGTGAATAATACCTTATTTTTCTTAAGATTTTTTTGTTGATTTCGTTACTTGGGATCACGGTTTAGTTTTATTATTATAAATATATTGAAAGTCTCGAAATTTTATATGAGTTATAAAATTTTCTCCTTGTCTGATTTATATATGTATAGATTAAAACAAATATAAAATAACAAGATAAAAAAAAATAGAAATTAGACTAAAGCCCTGCCCATGACTACATATTTCCCTACAATTGTTAATGAACTAAACTCCTAGGTGATATTAATTTATCAACAGACTCATGGTAAAAAAAAGAAGAGGCTGTGTACAAGTTAATGCGCATGTCTTGAATCTAAGCACTCATACAAATATACAACTGAAACATATGGGGAGGAATTTAGTTGCTTTAGGAGCTTATTATTATATTAATTCTATCAATCATCCCTCCATGACTTGAAGCAATATATCACTTTCTCCCAAGACCACTTTCAAAATTTCAATGAGGTTGAGTTGATAAATGCTTCCCATACCTCTTGTTAATGAACAAACTTGAAGTGAATGAGCGTAAATAGAAACCCCAACCATCCTTTCCAACAGTCTCTGGCCTATACTTCCAGAATCGATATTTACCTAGATAATATTATCCAGAAATGATTGTTAAAGAAATATGCAACTTTGTAAGCGCGTATGAGTCAAATTGTTTTAACAACTTACTACTTAATTACATAATTGAATAGGTTAATGAGCATGCAATTTTGAGTATTTGATTAATGAATTTTACCTTGTCACCGATGGAATGAACCCCCTTGAAGAATATACACAGGTTGAGTGTTAAAAATGATGGCATTGGTACAAATACAAAAATGAAATATTTTTCTGAAAAGAAAAATGAAAAACAAAACTTAAAAGAAAAATTACGCTAAAGCTGAACGTTCATAAACAATTTTTATACATTTAACTAAACACCACACTGAAATGGTACGTGTGAAAACACGCCTATTCTTCACCCTCTTATGTTATCCCGCACTGTAACATAGAGTTGTTATCAGTTGCGTTATTGCCCCCTCAAGCTGAAAGTGGGTGACTACATAACCTTTAGCTTGTCCCTGAGATAAATAAACCTTGGACCATGCAAACCTTTGGAAAAGACATCTGCCACCTGATCAAGTACAGAGACATAAAACACATTGAAAGCCTTAGATTGTACCAATTCTCTCGTAAAATGATAATCAATATGGACATGTTTCATCTTGGAATGTTATACCGGATTAGAAGCAGTAGATATGGAACTGATATAATCACAACCTAAACGTGGAATAGATGGTAAAGTTAAATATAAGTATTGTAGCACAAAACACACTCATACCATGTACACAACACTATGTTCCAAATTCCTGTACTCAGCCTCAATGGAGAACCTGACAACTGTTTTTTTTGCTTCTTAGAATACCAAGAGAAAGGATTTGAGCCTTGAAGACCTTACAACTGTACTACGAAACAGGATTTGAGCCAAGAAGACCTTACAACTATACTACGAAATGATGCAAGATTTAAAAGCAAAATACCCTAAGAATGTGAAAATTAGGCCATTTACCCGAATCCCATATACAGTTGGATACCGAAGGGAGTCCTTCTATATGGTAATTATGGGAGCTAAAATGTAAATGTACGCAACGCTTTTTTTTTTAGTTTTTAATCAATTCAATTGAACATGAATTGATCGTTTTTTTTTCTCCAAAATTGAGTTTTTAATCGAAGAGTTATAACCCCCAACTATCATTTAGCACCGTCAAATCAATCAAAACTCGAATTGTTCGTCAATTATTTCGACCTAAAAACCTTTAAAAAACCGTGGTCTAATCTAATTTGCATCGGTTTCATTCAATTCGATCAAATTGGATCGAAATTGATCATCTTTTCATAAAATTGATTTCATAATCAGATATTTGGGGTCCCCAATTATACTTTAACTACATCAAATATATTGAATTTCATCAATTTCACCTTCATTGCTTCAAATTAAAACAAAAAATTAAAAAAGTATGGCGTAAAAAAACAATTATGTAAAACAAAAACAATTAGTAACACATATATACGTTCCTAATTTATTTTCCGTCGTAAAATAGAAAATTTTAGTTAAAACTAAATCGGATCGAATTCGATCGAATCTTTGGTCGATCCCCCACCACGCGCGATCATGTAGTAACTATTTCTATCAAAAAAAATAAAAGAGGACCGTAAACAGTGAATGTTCGTAAAGGAAGGATGTAGCGCAAAAATATATGAAAATCCAAGAATTCTAGTACGAGCAAATTGTTTTCTTTTCGTATAATATACCACCTTCATTTTCTTTTTCTTTGCATAATGAGAAACAAATCCGAGAACAAAAGAAAAAATTGTAAGAAAAAAATTAAAGGAGTTAACTTAGGAGTGCTTTATTTAATCCAAGTGTTGATGACACAAGACATGAAACTCTTGCATTCTTCCAATGTTCTAAACTCCACTTAACTATGCCCGACCCAAATAAGTCCGAGAGTGGAAAAAACTTGAAAATGTAGATAGTTTCTCCCACAGTTAAGCTTTAGATAATTGTCAATGATCACGAGAAGGAGCTAAATTATACAAAAACGAGATCTTTGATTGACAACTTGATGAGATATGATGAGAGTAGAGACATACGGCGGGGAAGGTGTGATAAATTTGTAGTAATTATCGCACCTAGCTTTCCAAATAACCAGACAAGGCACAAAGAAAACTTAACCAAGCTTTCCATATTAACCAGAAAATAATTGCACTATTACATGTGATATATTATGGTCTTCTTTAACATATACAAGATCTGGGGTGAAAAAAAATGATGATCTGTTTTTTGTACTTTTTTTTTATATGTAAAAGCATATAAATCATACAAGAAAGAAAATTGACAACTCATAAAAAACTACAGAACTTTTAATATATTCATAACAATAAAAATTGAATCATGATTCCAAGTAAGAAACTCAACAAAAAAACCTAAAAAAACAAAACATTATTCAAATACAATATATGCGTAGTATTTTACATTTTGAAATGTAAAAAATATCACATGAATCACATATAATTTATATTCTTAAATGTAAAAGTAACACATAAATCACATATAAGAAACAAAAATATTTATTAGACTTATATTGTGTAGGATGTTACTTATGTCACCCATACAAGGTGTTTATTGTTAGTAATACGAAAAAGCTAAGACCAATACTGATAGTAGTAACAAAAACCTAAAAAACCTAAAAATATTAGTAGCAATACTTTCATGTTAATAGTTCAAATAATCACATTTATTGAAAGATGGACTAATAAGAAAAAAACTGCTTTTACATATATTGAAGAGATATTTTTTTCGCCTCTTCCTTTTTTGGGCCTAGGACGGTCGACCATTCCGTCCTACCTAAAAGACGGACCTATGATATATATTGAATGTATGAGAGCGACCACGAAGATGTGACGGATTCGAGCTTAAATAATCTATATATATATAGGCTACTTTGCTACTAATTAGTGATTACTTCTTCATGTTTAACACAAACTTTAGCCAAAAGTGTTATTTGAATACCAATTATTTACAAATTTCTGGCTAGTTTAAGGCCTACTAAATTCTATGTTGACCTAGATAAGAAAAATAAAAGGTGTCTAAAAAAGGTGAAACTATTATATTACCCCCACTATTAAAACTTAAAAACCTAAGCCAAAACTATTTCAATTCCACTCTCTCATATATTTTCTATCAACCCATTCCTCTTAATTATGTTTTTGATTGATTCATACGTTCAAAATTGAAATATTTCAGAAATTTTGGTTTTCTATATTTAACCAAATCGCTCGATATGAATATTCATAATAGCTAATTCTGATTGGATGATATATGCAGATACACGTCCGCTGATTCTGGTTTGATGTTCTTCGTTGTTGAAGAACATCAACACATAATTGGTCGATGTGAACATTTCATTTCGACCGATGGTTAGAGGAAACAAAAATAAATTATTTTATTTTTTTAGGATACAATCGGTCAATAAGGACATTTATATCAACTGATTCCTAGTTAAAAAAATATCAATTTTGTTTTATTGGTTTTTAGGCTATAATCGGCCGATATGAATCTGGATGGTTTTTAGATTACAATCGTATATATATATATATATCAACCAATATATGTCTGATTCTAATTTTCTCCATGGATAAAGAACACCAACCCATAATCATCATACGTGTGCCAGCGTATCCACTGATTCTAGGTTGATGTTTTAAAAAAAAATCATATTTTGAAGTTTCATTAACATTAATTAATATGAGAACTAACACGACTAATTAACCGTAATAAATTAGGAAAACATTGGCTATTAACAAAAATAGGTGGATAAGGAGGTTTTTAAATTACTTCAACATAATCATATTTTAACTTATTGAGTAGAACTTAAGTAATTGAAGTAGATCTCAAACTAGCCAGGTTACAAAATTAACAATTCATCGTAATGGACCATAAGGTCCATTCTAGCTTTGGCTTAAAAAAACACAATGGTAATGGCATTCCTTTTACTGTTTTTGTTGCCATGCTTAGCTTGTGGAAGTTCAAATTCCAACAAAACAAAAGAGCAACCAACATCCTTTTGACTCGCCTCAGATTCACTTCATATGGGAATATTTGTTTTTTGCACAATTTTTTAAAAAAATATGTAAGAAAATACGTTTTTAATATTTTTTCTTTACATATCTTGATGGGTTAAAACTTCATTTTAACATATTTCACAAACTAAAAACAGGCATATGTGAATGTTATACCGCTGGAAATCTTTTTAGAAAACTGCCGCAATGTGTATAACACTACACCATATCGTGTAATTATCGTGTTTATTTTTTTTGGCTTCACAACGAATATAGGTGTTGCTTATTTTATAATGGAAGTATACGTTGCATAGACAAAAATACGTCGCTTTGATTATGATTAATTTTATAATAATTAAGCAACTTATTTTCAAAGTTTATATACATTGTAAATTATGTCATAGAGGTAAAATATTTGTTTTAATTAGAATGTTTTATCTATTTTTTAAATTTATTTCCATCTTAATTTTTTATCCAAATAACAATATGCCTTTTGAAAAAAAAATTGAATTACTTTCTCTTAAATTTTTCCCTTTCAATTTTCCACCCAAATAAACAATTCCCTCTCAAAGTTGAATCACTAGACTAAATTTCCCCTGATTAATCATTGAAACAATTATTTTATACTTCATTTAATACTCATTTATTTATTTTTGGGACTTAACTTATTTTCTAGACATGTCTCATACTCTCACCATTCTTCTCTCACACAAAAAAACAACCAAAAAACTCACCAATCTTATCTCCCACGTTCATGTTTAAACATCTATTTCTCACAAGGAAGATTTCTGAACTCTGATCTTTGAATCAAAACCTCGTGGAAAGAATCCCTGATTGAAATTTCATAGCCCTAAATATTTGATTTTGTTCGTGAAATTGAAAAAAAAAAAGAACTAGTTCGGTGATAGTTGATTGTGCTCAGATCTACTAGCAAACAGTTAAGGTGGGATCTCTAACATAATTTGTTTTCTTTTTTATGATTTTGTTTTATCTTAACCTAAAAAATGTTTTTTCTTTACTTTTTACAAATGAAGCAGTAGGTGGAGAAGTTATGAACAAGAAGACTGTTGCCACTTCTTAAAGGTATATTTTCACGAACCCTAACTTTATTTCTCTTCTTTGTAGTTATAAATGTATTCAATTTTTGTTTTTATTTGGGGTATCTTCTTATGCGATTTTAAAATTCTCCCACACTAGTACTTCCGCATAATAACTATAATGATTTCAGTTTGGGAACTTTTTTACTCGATTACAAAATTAGGGTCTTTATAGTTGTTATAAAATTATGGGTTTTCAGTCGATTACAAAATTAGGGTCTTTATAGTTGTTTATGAGTTGTTTCTTGAGTTATATGCATTCTGAAATGACGAGGGTACCAAGTACACCACAATATTTTTGATATCAACCTATGCAGACTTCACCTTGTATAATCTTATCGAAAAATAACTACCAAAACATTATTTCAACAAGATGAATCTTGGTAATAGTCAAAGTTCGAACCCAACTAACTATGGGATCGTTACAAGGAGATGATTAACATACAATTATATGATTAATTAATTATAATAAAAAAATATAATGCATGAAGTAAAGCAATTACACAACACAAAAGATTATATTAACGAAGAAAAGTGCTTGGCAGAAAAAATAAACCGGGACAGACCAGTTTTGAAATATATTTTTGAAAAAATCAACAATCCATGCCTTAATCACAATCTGGGCATCGGATATTTGGCCATTCACATTAATCTTTTCAATATAGTTTTTTCTCCTTTTATCAGAGGAAATCCTATGAAAATATCTTGTATTTTTGTCTATAAACTGAATTTTATCCACATTTGTGTTATTTCTACATTTTTCAGGTGTTATAATGATCAATTGACAATACTCTTAATCTCAATTCCCATTGAGCTTCAGTAAGGTCGTTGTTAGAATCTTTCTCAGCATCCAATTGCACAAAAGTCTCTTCTAGATCCTCTAATTGTATGTCCACTTGGTCAAGTTCTTATAACTCCAAGCTCTTAGAATTGGCTTCAAGCTTTGAAATTTTTTATTGAGAATAAAACTAGCATTACCTGCAAAATATAGAGACTCCCACCAAAATTGTATTAAAGATAAAAACAGAGGATGAGACTCACATTCTACAGAGATTAGGAATCTATCAATTTGTTTCTGTGTTTTCCAATTGATAATTATTCCAAGTGAAAGTGGAACCATTTAGAGGAAGTCAATTATAAGTTCATGGTCATTAATGAACTTATTAAACCTATCCATCCCACTAGTGACCTCACTCCCTGAAGATCTTTCATGAGAATATCCTATTTCATTGAAATCTCCTTCAATAACCCAAGGTAAGTTCCACAAACATCTTGATTCCTCTAATTCTATCAAAGATAATCTCTTTTCAGCAATATCAGGGTGAGCATTCACACTAATAAACATCCATTCAAGTTTATTGGAATTTAAACAAACATGAAGACTAATAGCGTAGCCAATCAAAACGTCAATAACATTTATTTTGGAATCATCCCACATACATAAGATACCGCCAGATCTCCCTTGAGATGGTGAATCTACCCATTTCACATTATTTTTACCCAATAATATAGACCTGTTATGTATTAATAAGTCAAGCTATTAGTGGTACTAGTGGAGTTGTAATATAAGAAAACTAGTAATAATTAGTTTAGTATACAGTAAATAAATGGGAAGGAAGGGATACGGCTTTTCATTACTTTTTTGTTCTCATTTTCGGTATATATACTGCCTATGTATAGGTTAAGATTACATGACAAAGCAAACATAGAGACGACACTTGGTCGCTTATGTATCACTAATTAAGTTAGGAAAGGGACACCTCATTACCCATGAGGATAATGTTAATCCTAAAGTTAGTTTTATCTTTAACCAAAATATAGTCCAGAGAAGTATGGATTTTTCCCGACTAATGAATGGTGGGCCACCAACAAATGCATGTTTACATAACAATCCCCTTTGGTCCACCATTTTAAGAACGTTGCCTCATCAAAATCTTGCAAGAAAAGTCCGATGAGATAAAAAATGGTCGAAGGAAAAAAAGCGGAGCCAGTGTATAACAAGGTTGTGCAGTTGCTACCCCTATCCAACTGGCTTCCAAGCCTAATTATTTTTAGAAGTTGGGCTTCCAAGCCCTTTTTTGCTTAGTTGCTACCCCTAGCAAAATGTTGCTTCCCCATAGAAAGATTTATGGCTTCTCCCCTGAAAAAAAGTACAACAATTGGAGCCTTTAGTATGGTGTTGGCTATCAGAACTTTCCCCCTTATCAAAATAGCGTCAGGAAAACCACTTGGGAAAAAACTTGAGCTCAGAGTGAGATTGGTCACCGCCATGAATTTTCTTCCTCTGTTGAAATTGCATTAGGAAAAACCACTTAGGATAAAACTTAAACGCCTACGCTCGGAAAACCACTTGGGACAAAATTTGAGGACCTAAGATTCATGATAATTCTGACGTCGATGAACATGTTGCCTCGTTAAAAACCTCATCAGGGAAACTATATGGGACAAAACCTGACCAGAGGAAAATAGTACAACAGACGTCGCCGGATGATGGTGTTGGATATGCATATGTTGCCTCGTAAAACCTTGACAAGGAAAACCCCTCGGGACAAAACCTTTGACGAAGGAAAAAGAGTACAATACATTTAAGTCCAGCGGAAGATTCTACAAGTTTACTCCCCCCCTGAAAGATAACTTTCTTAAAGCGGTTGGTAGTGCATACATTATACATCTTTACCAAAAACTGCTTTATAATTAGCATTATGTGGAGGATTGACTTCCAGGTCTTGCATCGGGTGTACCATTATCACTGTACACCTCGCATATAGATCCTCCGTCCATTGCACATGAATTTTAGTTTGCCGCTTTAACTCCAGGTATATCAATGAAAGCCTCTTGTAAACTCATATTTACCGTAGAATCAATTTTGGCCTTTAAAAGTGTAACCTGTAAAACAAAAGTCATAACAGTAAGAAAATGCATGCACTACATGGTACTTCTGGACCATACAGTCTACGTACATGACAAATGGATCACCCTCCACTCTAAGGCACCATATAACAATTTAGTAGCACAATAAGTATTAAAAATTGGATACTCTAGTCTATATAGACAAGTTTTATATGATAGCATATTCTCGAACTTCAGGCCGAGAAGATATATTAATTTCAACGAGATCTCGAATTTAGTTCAAGCGTGGATTTTAGCTTTATTAAGGGATTTTCAAGAAGCCAAAGATAATATCATTCAATTCATTTGGATTTTGACCTTATACCAAAACACAAAACACACACAAGGATTGTTCACAAAATTGTCATATGTGGTGATTATGACTTATTTCAAGCCTGACATAATTTACAAAGTCAGGTGGATGCCTGAGCCACAAACTTGAATCCTTCAGGGATTCAAATATAATCACCAATCACTAGTCATAGCTAGATGCAATTTGAGTCCTTTAGGGACTGCCACACTAAGTGCATCAACATAAGGATAATATACTTTAGTTTTACAGTTGCAATCCTGGGGTTCAACATTTAACCCTTAAATCGTACTTAAAGAGATTATATTACTCTCTTTGTGCTTCATCTCAAACACCAACCTGTAATATTCAGGCTTCACAATTTTACAGTGTGAGTCGGATCTAGGGCTGCACAACGGGTGGGTCGGGTCGGGTTTGGCCTCACCCGCACCCGACCCGCCCCTAACTAGATTTTATTTTCATCACCCGCACCCGACCCGCCGGGTGCTCGAGTCGGGTCGGGTCTGACCCGCCCAGATGGCGGGTCGGGTCGGGCGGGTGCGGGTCACCCGCCCAGATAATCATGCAAAAAAATTTCATGGGTTTGGCTGTTTTTTTGATCCTCACGCGCGCCACCTGATAAACCATTTTACCTAACAATCGATAATCTCAAAATCTAAGTCCCAGCATTCAAAATTATACAATAAAATTAGAGTTTTAATATGCAATTCTTCTACGACATTTCCCACTAGCAACAAAAACAAGTTCATCTTAGTACCAGCACCATCCAGGTCACCGAATAGGAATCAATCGTCATCTATGATGATGGAAGCACCAAGGTTACCAAATAGCTCTGCAACAAAAGAAATGAACAATTAGAATGAAAAAGATTAAAAATACCAATAGTAATAAAATATATGAAGTTAAGAACCATGATCCATGAAGTACAAATTATACCCGACTCAAGAACTTCAACCTCCTCCTCCTCGACTCCAAGGCTAGAAGAATCTTTGTCAATTGGTGTACGTAACCAATTTTGCAATAAAATTAACGCCTCAAGTGTTCTAGGATTTAAGGAACTTCGAAAAGGATCCAAAATTCGTTTTCCGGTACTAAAAGCTGATTCAGAAGCAACAGAAGAAACAGGTATAGCAAATATATCTTTGGCTGTGAGTGGTAAAATGCCAAAACTCGCAGAGTTGATCTTCCACCAAAGTAATATATCAAAAGAAGAATCATCCTCATTGGCCGGAGAGTAGATAGGCTCGGTCAAGTATCTTTCCACCTCAGATCTTCTATGATCCTCCACATTACTCAATTGGTTTTTGCGTTTATTCCTTTCTTCCTTATACTTAGCCTTGCCAGAAATAGAAGAACCTTGAGCAAAAGTAGAACTAGAGTTACCTAGAGACTCGGATGAAGATATCACACTTTCAGTTGTATGTTCTAATTTATAAGCTGTGAACAGTTCATCAAAATCCTTCTTAACTTTATCAACCCAAGCTTGTACCCTTCTTTGTTTTATCACAGGGTCGTAATGCACAACTAAATATTCAACAGTCACATACAATCCTTGTTCTTTCTCTCGTGGATCCAGAAGTACAGCAATAAACATCAACGAATTTATTTTTTCAAAATCTCCCCAATACTTGTTGTACTTGAGCAACATTACGTCGCCCATGTGACTTAAGAAAGGATCCTCGTATCTATTTTTCCAATCTTCTAATTCTTGACGAACAGTACCGAGTTCCTCTAAGAATGAGTGCGAAGTAACATATGTAGAAGCTGAAAAAGCAACAGTTGAATCGTAGAATACCTTTAGAAACTGAATCAGAACTCTGGAATTGCACCAATCATAACTTTCAGGAGCATGCACTGGAGGCCTTTTCTTCTTTTTGTATTTTCTAAGAGCAACATCTACTTCTTCTTCTGGAATATCTACTTCTTCTTTTTCATCGTCAGAATCTAGATCAAAATCAGCATCTATATCAACATTGTCATCACCGTCACCCATATGAAAAGATGGTACTGGAATATCATAACAAAACTTCTCACGGAATGCCCTATCTGACTCATGTAGCCTTTCAAAAGCTTTTTCATACCTCTCTGCAGCAACTAACATCAAATAAGTAGAATTCCACCGGGTTTTCACATCCAAAATCAAACCTTTTTTACAATCTATCCTTTCCATCTCAGCAGCATCCATAAACTTCTTCAATCTTGCGGAAGATTTTGTGACATACTTTACCACTGCCCTGATTCTGAGAATTGATGTATGGTACTTTTTTAAACCATCCTTAACGACAAGAGCAAGTACGTGGGCCGCACATCTAACATGTAAAAATTTAGCTCCAAGTAACGAAGAACCCCAACTAACAACTTGTTTTCTCAGATAATCAATAGCAGTTTTAAGCAGATGCATTATCAAGAGTGACAGTGAATACTCTCTCAAGACCCCATTCCACCAAACATTTCTCCAAAGCCTTACCAATTTGTTTACCTTCGTGACTTTCAATCAAACAAAAACAGATGATTCTTTTATGCAGCTTCCATTCACGATCAATAAAATGAGCCGTTACAACCATGTAATTTTAGTTCTGCATCGATGTCCAAGTATAAGTAGTAAGACATACTCTTGTCTTATTTGTCTTGAAATAACTTATCAATGCGGCCTTCTCATTCAAAAACATCGTGCATATATCACGATACACTGTCATACGACCTGGAATCTTGAATCTCGGCTCAAGATACTTACAAAAAGCCCTAAAACCTTCGCCTTCAACAATTCTAAAAGCCATTTCATCTGTAATAATAAACCTAATCAACGCTTTTCTACATCCTTCTTGAGAAAAACTGACCCCCACCAACTGTGGTTCCTCTCCCGACTTGCACGGTTGAAAACCAAGTGTTTGTTGTCCTCCCTGCTCCTTATTAATTGTTTTCTTGTACTCAATACACTTCTCTAAATGATGAGAAAGATTGGTAGTCCCATGTGTTTTACCACCAATCTTGTAACTACCTCGACCCTTTGGACAATGCTTACACTTTGCTTTAGCACCATCTTCTATAATATCGAAGTGATTCCATACCCAAGATTTTTTCACACCCACTCTAGGCTTCTTATTTGATGATGAAGGTTGACTAGATGGTGACGCTGATGACCCAGCTGTACTCCTTGTCCCTGGTGCCGATGCTGGTTGACGTTGAGGTGGAGGTCCCATACAACTTTGGGATGGTCTTCCTTGTACAAGTGGAAGATCTGAAGTAACGTCATCTTCTGAGATTTCAACCATGTTGATAACCTACAAGGAAGAGATGACAGAAGGGGTGAGTTATCATACATACATATGTATTAGAATTTGAAAAGTATAACACATGTCACTTGGTGTGTGAGCAGAGTTGATTTCCCAAATTTTGGCTTGGAAGTTTTATCCCTATAGCCTGTGGTCGTAATTCTGGTTTTCTGTTTGTAAGCAATGGGTCTGAGGGAGATACCAAATTTGGATGCTTCTTTTATTGGTTGATCACATAAACAATATAATGACATAGAGGGTCATAAAGATATTTTGATTTAAAAAATGAATGCAAATATACATGATAGTTTTGAATTCTCATATACATTCAATAGTCAGTTGGCTTATTGGCTACATCCTACATTTCCTTCTATTTTCTATTTACAGCATAACAACCATCACTTACTTCTGAAGCAAGACTAAAATGTCAAGAATTTGATTTAGGATTTATTCACGAGCTCTTCTCAGTGCTGCTTCCTTATAGGTAACACCGTAACAGTAAGCTCATCTACCAATCTGCAGCAAGAGGAACACATAATGAGATTCAATAGAGACCTAAAAGTGAATAAGAGATGTTTGTGAAAAACTGTTACATATGAATTCTGATTATGATATCCGCAAATCACAACTCATACTGAACTGGTTCTAATATCAATGGCTCTGAAAATGAATCGGTTTGAATTATCACTACAAG
The DNA here is from genome assembly GCA_023531435.1 of Papaver californicum. NCBI lineage: Eukaryota > Viridiplantae > Streptophyta > Magnoliopsida > Ranunculales > Papaveraceae > Papaver > Papaver californicum. The sequence continues at coordinate 532,194 of JAJJMC010007171.1, read as the reverse complement.
AACTACTGTTATATTGTGAGGCTCGAACAACCACACATGGGATATAGAGAGAGTGCCACATGGAGGCCTTAGATACTAGCAACTACTACACAACAAACACTAACTTAGCCAACTATAAAATGATACAGAACTCAGAAGATCATGAACTCCTTTTATATCCAGCATCTAAGGACATCACTCAAGGAATGACCAAGTACAAAGACCATATACGCGTAATGCACATTAGCCTCCATACACGCACACCTCATATTTATATCTCAGTATTGTTCCAATGTCTGTAAGTCACAGTTCACACTGAAACAGATATACTATGATTACTATCAGAGATTAAAAAGCATTCATGTCCTGTACACATGATACCCATTGGCCTCCATATTCCACATACACCTCGTAATTAAGATGCTGATCCAGTTATCATCATACAAACTATAATGCTGAACTCAAGAAAATACACTGTATACAACAAAGCTAAAAAAACACACTCAACTTCATGTTTAAGTTAATGACTTTATTAGAACATCACTGAATTACAAAAAACAACGCAATCTTAGAGCTCACTTGAGTGAGACTTCTTCATGACAGATACTAACTTAACCAACTCCAAAGTGAATCAGACCTCAGACGTACAGCAATAAAAATGCTTCATGGATACCTACATTATAGTCCAGGAACCAAATTTTAATAACCCCATTGGCCTCAACTCACACCAAATTCTCTCATTTTGATATCCGCAAATCACAATTCCTACAAAACTGGTTCTAATATCAATGTGTTGACATATGAATTGTTTTCAACAACTATCACACAAACTATACACAATGAATCAAATTAAAGAAACAAAAAGAGAAAAGAAGAAAAATGCATACCCAAACTACCTAGCAGCTCCACCAAACACAATCAGAGCCTATGAATACTGGAATTTAGTCAATGAAGCATCAACATCATCAATTTAATACACTAATGAAAAATCCCCAAATTTTAACTTGAAGAACCCTAGTTCTAAAATTGATTTAAAAACACTCAATCAAAACTAGTAAAACCCTATCACAGATTTAGAAACATCCAAAACTAATAAAACCCAATTTTCAATTGCTACTAAATCACGTAAATATGTAATAAACACATTAATTTCAATTATGGTAAAAACTTACCTGTAAGAGATTGAACTGATGTCTGAATCTCTGATGGTGTTGATGAACTGATGATGCAGGGAACTTGGGTTCAAGGTGGTGGTGGTGGTGGTATGCTCTACTATTCTGTAAGAAAAGAAGAAGAATGGGAGTACAGAGAAGAAAAGAAAGAACTGAAGAAGAATTGGTTTGTTTCTGTTTCTGTTAAAATCGATTCTCTGTTTCAGTTTTGTTAAAATTGATTGGCGGGTTGGCGGGTCGGGTCGGGTGAGAGGAGCTATCACCCGCACTCGACCCGCCAGAAGTCGGGTTTATGAAAAATCACCCACACCCAACCCGTTTATCGGCGGGCCGGGTGCGAGTCGGGTTATTTTGGGAGGGTGCGGGTCGGGTTGGCGGGTAGGGTCGGTTTTGTGCAGCCCTAGTCGGATCCGAACTTTGCGTTTTTTCCGAGAGATTCCAATCTCTACCTTAGTTTGAGGGGAATGGATCATATGCCTACCAATCACGATGTCGATGTTCATCTGCAGAGGGGTATATAACCACTATTGTAAATAGTAATCGACAATCATATATTATCTCAAATAATTTTCTAGTGCATGCACATTCAATAAAAGTTTCACAGACTGGTACCAGCGCCACTTCAGGAGCATTATCATCTCCTCCTCTTTAATAAGGAGCTATAAACTTAGTGAATATGGATCATATCTGATAGTCTCACACGAGCACTATGTGTAGTCTTTTGAAGAGCACTACATATCATAAAGGTGATTGGATTCTTTTATGGGGCATGAATAAGGCAGTCGTTCACATTTTAAGTGTGTTTTATCTAACGACTTGGTCACTGCGAGATGTATGATTTAACCTGCTGAGATAACTTCTCGTGTATGCGTCCTCAATCAAGTGACAAACAACATTTTTCCAAGAGCTACTGCAGTTATATGCTTATTATATCATGAGTAATCTTCAACACCTCAATTGCATCAAATATCATGGTGTGAAAAAAATAAAATGAGATAGTTTCACGCCGATCTCAAGTGGCATCCAGACTTTCTCTGATCAGGACGAACAAAAAACTTAACTAGATAACATATCTAGTTGTCGACATTGCTTACTCAAACCTCTTGTTGGTGTTTGTTATCTCTCTGACTTTATGAGAGAACATAACATGTGTCATCTTCTGGTTGCAGCTTTTTCTCTCTCTGGTTAAGGCGGGAAAACTTTTTAGGTTATCAATATAATTTGCACCAACCTCTTATGGTGATTTTTCTTTCCCTGGTTAAAATGGGAGAACCTTAAAGGTTATCAACCCTACTCATGCCAACTTCTGGTGGCGGATTGTCATACCAACTTATGTTGGTATTTTAGCTTTCCTGATCATGGCGGAAACATTACCATTTCATTTCTGGAAACTTCTGGTTCCATAATATTTTGTCTGATTTTCAAGGATAACTTTACTCATGATAATTTTTGGCCTTTAATTAAAACACACAAAAGGTATCCCAAAAACAGCTACAATCTTGACAAAGATGAGAAATTTCACGTCGTTTCTATGACGACTTACTTTTCCCCCTAACGGCGAGAATACAGTCTCATCTGCAATAAGACATTACTAGTTCAACGTTTTAAATGTCATATGATGAATCAAAACCAACAATATATATATAGTTAGTTAGGTGGCTCCATGGACCAAACACGTAAATACAAAATGTAAGATTGCTTTCTAAAACAGTATTGATGGTAAACAGTTGGTCGAACAATCAACTAAAGATACTTTACAAAGAACTCAACTATACCATGTTGAGCGTGCACATGTGCTATTTATATGCTCGATATAACACCAACTGAAGGAAAAGCATCAAAAGCCTGTAAATTTGTCATCAAGATAAATGGACTTAATCGGATAGTCCAAAAATGGATAGGAAACCACAATATTTGCACAAACAGTTTGGAAAACACAACATTATGTGTTAATATAAACAAGAGACTATCTATTGATGCGTCTATGAATACAGTAAAGTATTGAAAATTATCCATAGTGCAGGGTGAATAAGCCCTACAAATGGCACCCTAAATCCTCTGTAGGAATGTTGGTGATTCAGTGAGTTACCAAAATGCTTTCTGTTAATGCCAGTTATACAACTGAATGTCTCAGGGAATAAGAAAAACAATTTACATCCTTATTCGATAGAAGCTTCAGGTTCTGTAATTAAAGGATATGCTTTATTTTAATGCTAGTTATTCAACTGAATGTCTCGGGGAATTAGAAACACAATTTACATCCTTATTCGACAGAATGTTCGGGTTATGTAATTAAAGGATGTCCATGAGCATTTGGTATCGTTCTAATCATCTTGGTCGAACCTGGGTGTCCAAGCAATCATGCCTAAGCATGAATAATTCAAGGTCATTAAACCTCTGGTTAGTGACAACGTGAGAATTGACTGTTTGAATACTCGTATGGCATAACCCAAAAGAAATAGCCTTAAACTTCTCTGTAGCGTGCTTCTGGCACACAAATAAATAAAGTAATAAATACTCCATAAAATGCTCATTTATCTTTTCAAGGTGGTAAGTGTTGTTATGCCAAATATTTCAAAAATTCGATAATTCTTCTGGAATCTGGAATATAAGGTGTTAATAGTAATGACTTTTACACCACCAAAATGATAAGCGCTCTTTCAGAGCCGTCTATCATATTATTCGAACCCGAAATGACATTTCACATTTCCCAAAACCTCTACAAGGATATAAAATAGGTCGAAAATTTTATGTTTATTGTTTCGTTGTCTTTAGAGACAGATATATTCGTCGTCTATATTAACACTGGATAGATTACTTATAGAATCTATTCCCTTTGGCACAGATGGACGAGATAAAAATATTAAGGCCATCAACAAAGGCGTTTCATAACTATAAGTCATTTCGGAACCCGAAAATTCATTGCTTATTCCTGGAATCCAATTATTCTCGTAGACCACTTTAGGGGTCCGTATTTTATGAGTTACTACTGGAACCCTTATTATTTGGATGAGTACATGAGTTTATAAATTCTATGTCGGACTGCTCCAGGGGTCGACAACATCTCATGGATTGCTTCGGGAATCCATTATTACAAACACAAGTAATCAAAAAAAAAAAAGTAAAGAGGTACATAAAAATACATACTTATGGTACTAAAATAATATCAATAAATCTCAATTTTTGTCACTTTCGGGGTCGACGAAATATCAAATTTCAAATGTGCACATGGACACATTCTTTATGGCAAAAATTGCCTCAATATTAGTTACAGGTCACTTCAGGTACCACTGGTAAAAACCAGCTCGCACTTTGTTATGGGTCACTTCTGGGACCGACCGGCTAGCGGTGCACACGAATTATGTCCATATTACGTCACACACTATCCCAGCTTCTGGTGGAATAATTTCAAATTTTCTAGAGCTTATTAGAAAAAAAGAGAAATCAAATTTATGTCGTCCTTCAGGGATGCGATAATTTCTCGCTTCGCCGGTATTAAAACCGTTAGTACCACAATAAAAAAATTAAACGAAATTTATTATTAAAGTTTGTGGAGTCGTGATTCTCACCTTTCTCATACTTACCAAGAAATACGAATTAACATATATATTATGTTAATATATATGTTCCTTAATTATTATAAGGTTCAATAAAAATTGAAACCTTAATCCGTTATGATACCCTTTATGATACCCTGATCTCAACAAAATAATATAGGTAAGTACAAGACAAAAATCGTAACTAATGGAAATAAAAACAAAAAGACTTTGAGAGAAAAAAATCTTCATCAATCGAAAACTCCGTTTTCCACCAATCGATTAAAAGGAATCGACCGTAAAAGCAGCCTGCCAACACCAGCTATTTATGCTGATAATGTGTTATGTATTAATAAGTCAAGCTATTAGTGGTATTAGTAGAGTTGTGATATAAGGAAACTAGTAATAATTAGTTTATTATACAGTTATAAACTACGGCATTTCATTATGTTTTTATTCTCATTTTCGGTTATAAAAAAGAATATATACACTGCCTATATATATAGGCTAAGATTGCATGACAAAGCAAACATAGAGACGACATTTGGTCGCTTATACGTCACTAATTGAGTTAGGAAAGGGACACCACATTACTCATAAAGATAATTTTAATCCTAAAGTTAGTTTTATCTTAGTCCAAAGAAGTATGGATTGTTCCCGACTAATGAATGGTGGGCCACCATCAAATGCATGTTTACATAACAGACCCAAAAAAAAATAGCTTGATCAGAAGAAATTAAGCACCTTTGTCAAAAGCAATGAAATGTCTCTTAACAGAATCCAAGATAACATCATTCATATTGCATCTGGTATCTCTTAAGGAAATATCCAATTAGGTGCAATCTCATTAATTTGAATTATGATATAATCAAATTGATTTCGAACCTGAGGATCAACTTGATGTCTTAGAAGACTTCATCTTTCTTTGAAATTTTCCCCAAAGAAGAAATATTGATCGAAGAAGAAGATTTTGTTGAAGACACATTCTCCTTCTCTTGTTCCTCTTCCAAAAGCACCAGATTTTGAATAGAAATAAATTTTTCTAAAAAACTATTAACCTCTTCCTGACTTTTGAATGAAATATGACCGTTAAGACTGAGAAGGGATCATAACCACATTAGATAAGCCAGCTCTATTTGAAACCGGAGATGGTAAAAGAGGTTCAAAAACCAGAGTAGGTAAAAGAGGGCCAAAACCCGGACTAGAAAATTTGGGATCCAAGTTCTGGGCACTCAAAATCCTTACTGGAGAAACCAACTCCTTATGAGAACCCAAGCCCATTTTCTTACTTGAAAAATTGGTATTGTTTCACATGTAATCATGCATCCTCTGTTTCACGGACACAGACGTATGATACAGTTAAGACACGACACGGTTACGAAAATACGTCAAATCTCAAGAAATAAAACTAATAGAACACGTTATATATGTATTATATACAACATTGAAAATGAGATTTTATAACAATCTACTCAACAAAATAGTTGTACGTTTAGCTTATTTTAATTTTCTGAACCAATATAAATCATTCATGGTATGTTCGAAAATATCCAAACAGTGTCCGTAAAGTAGTCAATATCGAACTTTACACGACACATGATGGAGCCTGTCTATCGTGTATCGGGTAATTGTCAGACATGTGTCATATCCTAGCATGCATAACGGGAGTGTAACTTTTAGGTATCTTGGGAAATTTCAACGGGGACAAGTATGGATTGCAGCTGCCAAAACTCAACTAAAACCCTTGATCACCTATTTTTTGCAATGCCTGGTAGCTAAAGTTATTCTTTTGATTCCACAACTCCTACAGATGTCGGTAGCGGATAACACTACATCTGTCTAGGGGGAATCATTCAATCTCTATCTATAATGCCATTTTCAGAGCTATTTGAAGCAGTTGCTCCTTTTGTCGATTCTCTTCTGACGAATGCCGAGGCACCTCCTCTAACGAATATTTCTCCAATAAGCTTCAGGGATGAAACCAACATCAACATCTCTCCTAGATATATTATTCTGGGGTGGTTAAATTAGAATAAAGATTTTTACAGATTCAAAATGAGAGCTTGCTTAATATGGGTTATTTGAAAGTCAAAAAATGTTGTGGTCTTTGAAAAAGGGAAATCTCAATCAATAACTCGATCGATAATTTTGGTTATGTACTAGTTTAATTTTGATCAATCTCCTCAATGTGAGCAGACCACCAACTCAAGAGACGACTGCAGTATCGAGATATGTTAGAAGTTTTCGTTATCGATTTCGACGATAAAAAGATTTATGTATTATCTTTATCTTTTTTAATGCACATTTTAAAGAGTTTGCGCGCGGAACATCACTGCATCAGGAAAGATGGATAGGCTTTGAATCTTCCTTGATGAATACCTACCAAAATTACTGGATGATTAGTGAACGTGATGTCTTGGACTATTTAACCCTATGATACAATCTGACGCAACAACTTATTTCCTTACATATTCGGTTCTCAGTTGTGTTCTTTTCGGCCATGAACGATACTGGAATTCTATGAGTGTTTTAGGGTAACTTAGCCTTCTATATAGTTTTCATAAAAGCGGCCATAATTCTCACTCAAATAGGTCATCTCTTATTGAAAGTATCATGCCATACTTTAATCAGTCAAACTAATCTATATGAATTATTAAAATAAATTATTATCCTCATCTGTGACAGGCAACATTGACACTCATCTTAGAAAAGAGATTGAGAAAGATCTCCTTCAGTGTTTTCTGACGAGTTATTCATAACTTAGTTGTCCCTTCTGAAACTAGAACCTTGGGATCTTCATCGCTAGATTGGGTTTCCGTTGTAATTTACCCTTTAATTAGGCTATATATATATAAGCCCCATTCCTCTCGATGAATCAATTATAATCTCTCTAGAATTTGTATATATTGTCGACTTGATACAATTCTCAAACATTATTTCTTTTGATCCTTGCATTTAAGAGCAATTGCTTTATGGTGCTATATCGTCGATGTATTTTTCGATACTTACCATAATATCCCAAATTATGGGTTCTTCCCAAATAATTGTTTGTTCATAACAACATTTATTTTGAAATGCATATAATCTGTCCACCACGAGTAATATTAAAGGAAATTTCAAAGTAATTATATCTCAACCTCGACTTTGCATCCAAATCTTCGGGGTCCATAATTGATCTCGCTATCAACCTTCATTTGGATGATTTCCTTGCTACCTCTACTACAAATACATAGTTTTCCCTTTATTTGAGTCAATTGTAAGATACCTTTCAAGCATATTTTGATATGCCGCATAGAGTAATTTCCAAAATTACACTCTTTGATATCTTGGGACTCTAACTTGGTTTACAAATTATTTAATTTGTCACACGTCAATCAATCAACGTTCCACTAACATGGGAACCAAAATTCATATATATAACATCCATAATATATGGATTTTCTCACTATGTGATAATAGATCATGTATTCGTTCCCCCACATGATTATTACTCATTTTCATGAAATCACAACCGACCTCATATAAATGAAAGTGCCTTGTGTATCAATTACTTCATTCGTGATATACTAGTTTATTCATGATACGAATCATTACAGGGGTTTCAAACAAACCATACAATCGATATATTATCAAAGAAAGATTTCACAAATATAGTAAGCAACCATTTTAACGCATTTGTTATTTTCTAGACAGACATGCACAATCACTCTATCTCCCACATAGTATTTCAAATGAACGAATTCAAAATGAAAATTCACGATAAGTTCCTGACCTTTAAGTTTTGTATTTTACCATAAAATCAAATAGAAAAATTGGAAAAACACTTTGAACTGAGGTTGATTTTCTTGTTCTTCAGAATTTTTGCAGTAACAAACTCCACTTTCTAAAATTTCCAATAAATACTTTCACTAATCCAAAAATTGTGAAATTTTGTGTGGAGTATAATCATGGTGTCTTTTATACACAGTTAAAAGTATTGACCCAAAATCATTTTCAATTGGGAGATGCACCCATTTATATAACATGTGTACATAACTCAACCTTTTGTTTAAGTTTTACTTTGTTCTTTTCCCAAATTAAATTTAAGCATAACCTTTGCTCTGTCCAAACTCTAAATGGTAATGTTCTCCATTATTGACATTTTATATTTTCAAAGAGAACATGCATACATTATAGAAGACAAGTCTACCCACCGATCAAGTAAGATTTTCATTGTCAGTAACAAAGATTAATAACATTAAATATATTAAGATTGTTGGAAAATCTTTGTTATCGATTTCGACAATAATACGACATGTATATTATTTTTTTCAATTTGTTACAAATTTATAACATTGGTTTTATTCTATGTATTACAACTCCCATAATACTTGGTTACCAAAGAACAAAACAAGTAGAATAGAAAGAGAAGAACATATATTCTAGAATTCGTAAACGAACTTACTTGGGTGTATTGAGGCGAGTAATCTCTTTACTTAAGATATTTAATGCCCCGCCCTAGATGCTGATACAAGTAATGGAATATGTCCCCAGCATTCAACAATATCTTTGATGTTCTTTAACAACACTTTTATGAACATCAAAGACGAACGTGAACTGATGTAGCACAACTCCCTATTACAAACTCCCAAAATTAGTAGAAAATGCAATTAATTTTCTCTAATATTTCTCTTCTCTTTTATTGTTTTTCTCCATTTTTCTTGTATTCATCCTTCTCAAGATATTGGTTACTTATAGATGTTGAAACAACATTATGACTGTTGGGAATGGTCACTTAAAACAGTCAAGGTTTGGAACCACGCTACTGTTCACGAATAGTCGTAATTCTGAAACTATACGACCGTTGACAATAACCACAGTTATTTTACAGTAGTAACTGTTGGAACAGTAACCATTTTGTGACTGTTCTGAACAGTTATAAATAACTGTCTTTCCCTTTTATGTTTCAACTTACACAATTATCATTCATTTGGACATGGGCTTAGGTGGTCATTCTAAGCCCAGTTTCCTACTATTTCTAATGTAAGTAAACACCTTGAGAGGCAAACAACAACAAAATTAATATGGATGGTGCATTCTATAGTATCAACTCATCTCGTGAAATGATTACAAGGGATGAAAATGATACCTTCGGAGTAGGAATATCTTACACATGCCTTATCGAAGCTAAAACTGCTGCATTCCGGTTTGGCTTATATCTCGCCTCTAAACATGATTTTTGCAGAATAAATAATCGAGGGTGTGCTCAGGTGGTCATGAACATACCAACAAACATGAGAAATTAGCTTCGTATAAATATAAAGGGAACCGAAAGAGAAATTAGCTTTTACCAAGTTTGTTTTTGCCACAAAAAAAACAGTCAACTCAGTGGCTCATGTTCTTGTAATATTTCGCTTCCGATAACCATGTTGAAGACTTGTGGTTATCGTCCCTTTCTTGTATTTTATTGCTCCACTTATGATCAGTGGTTAGCTTCTTTTACTATTTTTTATTTTTATCTTGCCATAGAAAAAAGTAGAATTTCTCATGTTGGAATTGACTCTTAAAATATTTATTCGAATAATTTTCATTTGATGTAAAATATTTCTTCTATTTTAATAAAAATGTTATTATCATTATTTTATTTTTGTCTAATTACAACATACAATATGAATAATACGAAATGTGCACTTATAAACATATGGAACATTGCATATAGAGAGACCTGTAATTATCTTGCCTATTGTTGCTATATAAAGAAGCCTGATATAGGGGCTCCCACATCAATAGAGGGGCTCCTAGTTGAGCCAAGGTGACCCAATTTTACGATAAGGGATGTCCTAGTGGGTAAAATTAAATGTCCATTTTACCCTTATACTAATTAAAACCTAAACTCTTTTAATTTCTCCCATAATTTTTCAAAACTTTTTAAAACTAAATTAAAGAAAAACCCAACCGTAATCCATCACAATTCATCGCCGATTCGCAAATTCATCGTCGATCAAAATCAACACAACAATTCTAGATGAAAAAGCATACTAAAGGCATTCAAGGTAGTAGTGATGGCAATGAACACTTTTCCTTTCAACCTAATCAAGAGATTCAACAAGAAATCGATAGTGAAAAGCAAAATGAAGCACAGAAAAATCCAACAATGGTGTATCTAAGGTATTGAAAAAAACCCATGTTATTCTTAGAACTTGTAATTGATTTATTCGCATGTTTGATCATGTTTTTGGGGAAAAAATGTTGGACACAGTTGATATTACGGTTGGGTCCGTGTCAAAACCCAACCGTAACATTTCGTGTTCTTGAGTATTACGGTTGGGTTATTTTCAATACCCAATCGTAAATCCAAGGGAAGAAGATGAATAGTTCAGGATGTTACGGTTGGGTTTCAATAGATAACCCAACCGTAACTAATGTATTGCGCCCTTTTTTTAAAAACATTCTACGGTTGGGTTTTGAGAAAATCCCAACCGTAACACTAGCGTTCATAAAAATGTGTTAGAGTATTACGGTTGGGTTTTTTCTTAAAACCTAACCGTAACATATGGACTACATTTTGTACTGATATGTTACGGTTGGGTTATTCTCAATAACCCAACCGTAACATATCAGCACATTAAATTTATTGTTTCTGTATTACGGTTGGGTTTTAAGCAAAACCCAACCGTAAAAATGATGTGCAAATCAGCTACATGTGTGTTACGGTTGGGTTTGTGTCAAAACCTAACCGTAAAATATGGGATAAAAGTTACGTTTAGGTTTTGAGAAAAACCCAACCGTAAATCTTCCTGTGTAGTGAATATTTATTTTGTTGAAGTTGATTTGCTTGGAAATTATCTAACTTGTATTGGTTGTGTATTGTAGGAAGAATAAGAGGGGTAAAACACATAATCCATCTTTTGATGATCAGTATCAAAGTGTCAGAGTGCGAGGACATCCTCATGGTTTGAGTCGACTTGTCAGGATTCAACCTAAAGCTGGTGGAGTTGTTGATCTACAAAGGGTAATTGATTTGGTGCCAAAGTTAGTTCAGCCACCTATTATTATTGATTTGGAGAATGATGAAGTTGAACCACCTATTATTATTGATTTGGAGAATGATGAAGTTGAACCACCAGTGACGAAGAACTGAAGAACCTGCAATAACTCTATGTTTATTATAACAGTTGCGTCAAACTAAGATTTATTTTCTTTTGTGGGGGAATTCCAACTTTAATGTGAATGTATGAAAAAGATTTTCTATTTAAATTTGTCAAGATCATGTTTTATTTACAAATATTTGATGTTGGAAACCAAGCAAAGTAAAAAGCAAGTTATTACTGCAATATGAAAAACTCGCCAATATGACAATCATGTCCAACAAAACTAGTATTCTAACATAGTGGAACATTGGTGAATCTGGGATAAATTTTGTGTTTTAAACCCAATTTAGAGTGAATTGAAATTCCAAAAAAAAATTTACAAAAATATTTACAGTTGGAATGTCTATTTTACCCTTATACCTATTTAAACATAAACATTCTTAACATTTTTCATAACTTTCAAAAACTAAACCAAAGAAAAAGCCAACCGTAACCCATCTAAATTCATCGCCGATTCGTAAAATTCATCGTCGATTAAAATCAACAAAACAATTCGAGATGAAGAACCATAATAAAAGCATTCAAGGTAGTAGTGATGGCAATGAACCCTTCTCCTTTCAACCTAATCAAGAGATTCAACAAGAAATCGATAACCGTTCGCAAAATCAAGCAAAGAAAAATCCAACAATGGTGTATCTAAGGTATTGTAGAAAACCCATGTATTCTTAGAACTTGTAATTGATTTATTCGCATTTTTGATCATGTTTTTAAGGAAAAAATGATGGACACATTCAATATTACGGTTGGGTCCGTGTCAAAACCCAACCGTAATATTTCATGTTCTTGAGTATTACGGTTGGGTTATTTTCAAAACCCAACCGTAAATGAAAAGGAGGAAGATGAATAGTTTAGGATTTTACGGTTGGTTTTCAATAGATAACCCAACCGTAAGTAATTTGCGCCATTTTTTGAAAACCATTCTACGGTTGGGTTTTGAGAAAATCCCAACCGTAACACTAGCTTGCATAAAAAATTTGTTAGAGTATTACGGTTGGGTTTTTCTTAAAACCTAACCGTAACATATGGACAATTTTTTTTTATAGTTTACGGTTGGGTTTTGAGAATAAACCAACCGTAATATTTGCGCACATTAAAATTTATGTTTTTGTATTACGGTTGGGTTTTAAGAAAAACCCAACCGTAAAAATGATATGCAAGTCAGTTACATGTAAGTTACGGTTGGGTTTTTGTTAAAACCTAACCGTAACATATGGAAGAACATTTACGGTTGGGTTATTCTCAAAAACCCAACCGTAAATTTTCCTGTGTAGTCAATTTTTTTTTACTTGAAGTTGAATTGCTTGGAAATTATCTAACTTGTATTGGTTGTGTGTTGTAGGAAGAATAAAAGGGGTAATAATTTAACACCTATTTCTCACACTCCAACCCCTCGCCACGGAAAGCATTTAGGGGTTGAGAGAGGCGTGAGCAAGACCCATAATCCCTCTTTTGAGGTAGGTGCTGGTAGTGATCCTCAAATTGCAGAAGAGGAATATAATGTGTTCCAAGGCTTGGGTGATCTACCAACACCCAGAGGTTCTCTTGTGATTAGAGAACCACCACAAGAGCAACAAGTAGAAGAAGAAGAGGGGGACAGAGAACAACATGTCCCTCAAGGCAAATGTAAAGAAATTAGAAAAGAAAAGGCAAAGAAAAGGGTGGTTGCCAAAGAAATTCCCAAAGAAAAGGCCGAACCTCAACTGTGGCCTAAGAGGAGGAATGGAGGACTATGGGGTGAGGCCCCAGACAAATCAGCAATATTATTTGGTTATCCCCATTCATGGGCTGCCAAAGTTGCAGCGACCAAGGTATTATTCTAATCACTTCTCTTATTCTGTTAAATTTTGGTTTGTTAACTTTTGTAAGTAAAACAAATTTGTTTTTATTCTTTGTAGGATCATACACAGGCGATCAAGAAATTGGTTCGTCAAAGGGCACAATATTGGCCCTTAACTGAAGAATGTACGGCTGTACAAATTCTTGTAAATGGTACCGGGTTAGCTCCCGGAATTACAAATTCAATGTGGGAGTATGACAGTGTCGTCTGCGCAGCCTTCAGGGAACGTTATTGGCCTGAGACCGATACGTTTCATTTCCCATTCGGCGAAATGACTATAACGCCGGATGATGTCCACTCAATTCTAGGGCTGGAGGTGGAAGGTAAATCTGTGTTTGAGGGTTTTGACAACAACATGTCCTGGAGTGATATTTATGCACTTGTCAAAGAAACACTTGGATGGGAGAAGACCGAAGCTGAATCGGAATTTAAATTGGTGACTGGAGATAAACCGGGGATGCCAAAGAAGAAAGTTCAATCCATGAGCAAGAAAATATTGCTGCGGTCACTACGGGAGAAGTTTGGAGGGACCGCGAAGTTGGAAATGGCTGGGGTCGTCATAGATGACACCAGAGCCATTCGAACAGCCAGAGCTTATCTGCTATATATGCTCGGCACCATCTTCTTTGGTGACAACTCGGGCAACAGGGTGAACGTCTAGTATCTACAGTGGCTTCAGGGTGATCTCGGGATGACCCATCAGTACTCGTGGGGAACTGCCACCCTGGCCTACCTACTTGCTAACCTTCGAAAAGCTTCGAGGGTCAGGGGAACTGAGATTGCCGGTAATACCGGTCTGCTTCAGGTAATTTATTGTTTGAATTTGAATGTTCAATTTTAATTTATTTTTTTCTCATTTTATTATATTAATATTAATTATCTTTATAGGCATGGGTATACGATCACTTTCCCAGACTGGCTCCTCAAACAAGCTCGATGTTAATGGACCTACGGGGAAAAAATTCGTCTTCACCGGGACGCAGGCAAAATATAAAGAAGTGCTCATAGCAAAGATGAGAAAAGAAATTGATGCTTTCTCGGTCGAAGATGTTATTTTCGATCCTTATGTGAACATAAGCATAGGTGATGGACATGTTGAAGATTTACGACGATTGTCGGACGTGGCAGGCTACAACGGCCCTTTGTACCATCCGTTTGGGTACGTGATGTCCAACCCACGGCGAACTCTCCGCCAATATGGATACATCCAAATAACGGTTACACTGGAAATGTTTAAATTGTGTGTGAATGGGTCGATGATCGAAGGGCCAAACATCGTGTTAAACTATGAGCCAACGCCTTCAGTCGCGGTTTGGAATAACCGCAATGATCCGAAATACCAAGTCCAAAGGAATGAGTTAACTCCCTCTCCGGGCACAAAAGAGGCTGCAGGAGATTACTTGGATTGGTATCGCCATTTTGGTCATCCAACTATCATCAACAATGATCCGGAGACTCTGGCAATCAACACAGGAGATGGTTTCTGGAAGAAGGCATATTTCAATTTGGTACGTACATTATTTTTGTTATTAATGTTTTTAAAATTTATTATTAAACACTGATCCTACTTTTATTTCCATATGTGAATAGAAAAAGAAAGCCGTTGCATTGGCGGACTCTATTAATCCATGCCTAAGCACAATTGATGTGAGGACGCGTGACCAACTCAAAGCTTTGGTTAGGGAGGTTCATCATGAAGTTGAGGATGTGCAGCGGACTTTAAAGAGGAGTAGACCCAGTACAAGAGGCGCGACTACAGATGCGAGTACTACTAGGAGAGAGCCCCAAGCATCGGATGAAGAGACACATGATGAAGCCGGGGATGCTCAACGTGGTGCTCGTACTCGAGGCGGTCGTGTTGGAGCTCGTACTCGTGGCAGTGCTGCTCATCGTAATGTTAGGAGCAAAAAAAGAGCTCGTCAAAGTCATCGACCTACCCCTCCTCCTTCTCCCTAACTCTATGTCTATGGACAACAAAGTTTAACGTATGTGTGAATTAGTTGTGAAGTTAGATTAGAAATTTGAATTTAACTTGGACGTGAAATGAAAAATCAGTCGCCAAAATTTAGTTACCAGTTATTTGAAGTTGGAAACCAAAAAACTTATATTTTTCCGGTAAAAATACCCAGTCACATTAGTATTACGGTTGGGTATCAGAAATACACCCAACCGTAAAACTGGCAAAATGAAAAATAAGACAGGTTTACGGTTGGATCTCTAGCCAAAACCCAACCGTAAAACTGTCACATTTTTATACTACAGTTTTACGGTTGGGTTTTTGATGAAAACCCAACCGTATATATGAAAGAATAATGTTACGGTTGGGTTTTGGCTGAAAACCCAACCGTAACATTTATGACCTCAACACATAAATTCCCTAGGATATTACGGTTGGGTTTTCAGCAAGAACCCAACCGTAAATTCTACTGGATAACTTTAATTTTGATTCTCTAATTTGTTTGTTTTTCGTTTTTTCTTTGTTTGAATGACCCAATTTACCTTCAATCTAGTTAAAATGATTGAATAAGTTCAAATTTTTTATTTTGAAACCCAAATTTGACCTTAAAACTCAAAGGTAAAAACATCGGTTACGGTTGGGTATTGGCTGGAAACCCAACCGTAACATTTATGGCCTCAACACATAAATTCCCTAGGATATTACGGTTGGGTTTTCAGCCAGAACCCAACCGTAAATTCTACTGGATAACTTTAATTTTGATTCTCTAATTTGTTTGTTTTTTGTTTTTTCTTTGTTTGAATGACCCAATTTACCTTCAATCTAGTTAAAATGATTGAATAAGTTCAAATTTTTTATTTTGAAACCCAAATTTGACCTTAAAACTCAAAGGTAAAAACATCGGTTACGGTTGGGTATTGGCTGGAAACCCAACCGTAACATTTATGGCCTCAACACATAAATTCCTTAGGATATTACGGTTGGGTTTTCATCCAGAACCCAACCATAAATTCTACTGGATAACTTTAATTTTGATTCTCTAATTTGTTTGTTTTTCGTTTTTTCTTTGTTTGAATGACCCAATTTACCTTCAATCTAGTTAAAATGATTGAATAAGTTCAAATTTTTGATTTTGAAACCCAAATTTGACCTTAAAACTCAAAGGTAAAAACATCAGTTACGGTTGGGTTTTGGCTGAAAACCCAACCGTAAGGTTTATGACCTTAAAACATAATTCCCCTATGATATTACGGTTGGGTTATTTTCAAACCCCAACCGTAAATTCTATTTGTGGAAAGTTTTGGGTCGTTTTTGAATTATATTTTTTTTGGGTTTTCAAATAGAGCCGTTCAAACCTTGTACGACCCATTTTTCAAAATATTACCGTTATACTTCTGGTTTATAAGTGGAATAGTTGAGTACATATCCTTTCCATCCATTTTTTTCAAAAAATAAACCTTTATGTTACAACAATCATCTCCAACATAGTGGAACATGGGTCAACCTGGCATTAAAAATCCAGATTTTTCTTTGGAAGAAGATTTATGTATTTGCCGCAACTATGTATTATGTTTTCCAAAAAGAGGAGAAGAAAGAAGGCAAAGTGGTATAACGAGTCCGAGTTATTGGCAAACAATCCATGAAAACTTTTGTTCTGAAACCGGCAACCCTTATAACCGTGATCACGTCAAGTTGATTTGTCGATATAACACTATACACCGATACGTAGAAGAATTTATGGCATTAGTTCGTATTATTGGTCAACTACGACTTAGGGGTGAAACCGATGATGAGGTGTTACAGAGATCTCTTGAGGAATGGAGGAGATGGAAAATATGGCCCTTTTTATACCTACCTCATTATCACATCCTAAAAGACTTTTTGCTCACTCGCAAACCTATTTATTAGTTCTTTTGTAATGCCATTTGGTTTTTTAGTGTTAATTTCAATTGTATCCCAGGTTACTTTAATGATTTCATGGGTTGTAATGTGGTCAAAAATTGGATGTTTACATAAATTTTGTGTTTTGAACCCAGTTTTGAGTGAATTGAAATTCCAAAAAAGGGTTAATTATAATAATATTACGGTTGGGTTTTGAGTGCAAACCCAACCGTAAACCTTCCCGTTTAAATTCATCCAGGTTTACGGTTGGGTTTATACTCACAAACCAACCGTAAACCTGAGTGAATTTAAACTGGAGGGTTTACGGTTGGGTTTTCACTCAAAACCCAACCGTATATTATTATAATTGTTCAGTGACTAGTTTACGGTTGGGTTTTTACTAAACACCCAACCGTAAACCTGGAAACATTTTGTAGTAACACATATGATAGTACAAATTTTTGTATTCCAAAAAACTATATTCATATTATGATTCCTCCAACAAACATATTAACATTCTGACTCCGACTCAGAAACAAATGATACGAATTGAAATGTCGGTGAGGGTTTTAATGCCTTCCAGAGTTCGAAATTGTGCTTGAATCTGTGACACCAAGACTTGGCGATATCACCGTCGTACCCATCCTGTAAAGGGGGTAATGGACTTCCTTCTTTCAACTTTAGACCAACAAAATGGCAGTTCTGCACCATCCCAATCACACATCTTCTATTTGCCAATTGTTCGACAAATGTTGATCTTGTTGGTGCAAATGTTAAACAATATCCATTTGAGATATAATGGATGACGCAATTAAAAGCGTTGGCAAGGATTTGGCCACATATTGGCATGCTCATCCAATACTCACTAGTGCAATTCTTATTGCCTATTAAACGCCTTTCGAGAGCAATGAACTCCTCGTTTAACAACGACTCTTCATCTCTATATGCACACATCATTGGCTTGTATATATACGGGTAAGAGCGTAGTTCAACCGTTGACTTATGCCTTACAAAAGTTACTTCGTCCATACCCAACCCTGCTGCTCCGCTAAATGGTCCAACTTGTTCGATGAATACATGGTATCCACAATTACCATCACCGGCAACATCGTCGGTGGCTTTTATGTATTGTTGAAAAAAAGCTGGGAACGATGACATATAATTTTCATAAATAATTTGCTCGGTTCGGACGATTTTGCCATTCTCATTTCTTGAATAGTTAGATGGAAATTGCATCAATCCTCTTGCAATCCGGATCGTATATGGCTCTTCAACCACTAATGTATTGCTTTTAAGTTTTCTTTTCTTCTTGCTAATTCTTTCATACTAACTCTTTTTTTTCTTCTTGCTAATTCCTTCATACTTACTCTTATTGAGTTTGGGTGTGGAGGAACTTTTCCCTTGGCACCAAGTTCAATTGTTGAACTATCTTGAGTGGGAACCGCGGGACCTTTTCCTTTAATATCTACTACACTTGGTCCCCCTTGTTCCGTTCGACTTATTTTTCGTTGAGCATCGTCCTCCTTCTCATCCTCTGCTTCATATTCATTTTGCAAATGCTCAAATGCACAAGGGTTTCTTTTCTTTGATTCTTCATGCAATTCCCTAGCAATGGCATTCATCAATCCTTGTTCTTTGTCGGTGATAATTACCTTAGGGGTATAACCTTCAACGTAGAATAATTTAATTTGTTCCAATGCCCACACATAGCTATCTTGGAGCTCGTTTCTCAAGAAGCAAAAGGCAACACTAAACGGGGACTTGGTAGAAGTTTGCCCTACAACATTCAATACCGGGAGCTCATACTTGTTAGTTTTGTACGTGCAATCCATCATAAGCACTTGATGGGAGCACCGTGCTAACTTTATAAACTCGGGATGAGCCAATATAATATGCTTAATTTCTTTATTTTCATCTTCTTCGTGAAACATGGTGTAGTTTTTTGTCTACCCCAAGTACAAAAGTTGTTGGATCGGGTCCCTTTCTTCCCATTTCTCACGCTTCAACTTGGCTTTGGCGTTGTAGATTGTCTCCAACGTAGACACATTATTTGAGTTTATTTTCTTCAAGTGCCCGAGTATATCACTGGGTTTCAAACGCTTATCCGTCATATCGTTTACGATGAGCTTTTCTTCCTTGGTAAGCCGGGCCATAGAAGGATGCGTTAACAAAGTCTCTGGTGGTAGGTGGTTGTGACGACCGCATACAACTGTAGACAAGAACCACTTATTCTCGTTGTTCTTATGAAATTGAAGTTTGAAAGACATCCCGTCTTCTTAGTGTAAGTTTTTCGTTTGATCTTCGTCTTTGGTACATACTCAGTACCCTTCTTTGCATGTCTTGTGTATTGTCCACTACACTCACAAACCATTTGAAAGCGGTTGTGTTTTTGTTGGTTGTTACAAACAATCACACACATGATGAGTTTCCCATGTTCTGTAGCCCACTTCTTTGCATCTTCTTTTTTATCCTATGTCTACATGGTCCAAAAACATAAAGTTAGGTGAAAAAAAATGGCATTATGACAATTGTCGATAGGGATTAACAACTTATCTATAACCTACCAGGTCGTTCAAATAGTGATCCGTAGTATCTATAGTTTCAATATCATTTGGAGGAGGCTGATCATACATTGGTTGAGGTACAACCGTAACCTGAACAAAAAAGATCAAGGCCAAGCGTCAGAAAAAACACTAAAACCAATAAGTTTACGGTTGGGTTAGAAGCATCGGACCCAACCGTAATAGCATCATACTCAACCGTAATATCGTCATACCCAACCGTAATATCGTCATACCCAACCGTAATACATGGAAAAAAAGTCAACCCAATGTTACGGTTGGGTTTGCAGCCAAAACCCAACCGTAACAAGTGCAGTAAATACCCATGCACGTAATAAGTTACGGTTGGGTTTGTGGTAAACACCCAACCGAAAAACTGTAAAACTGTACTTTTCAGAAACACAAATGGATACTTACGGTTGGGTTTCTTGAGAAAAACCAACCGTAACTATACTGTTGTAACAAAAAAAAAAAAAAATTTATGCACTTCAGTTCCTTAAATATCTGCAAAAAATGAAAAAGAGTTTAAGTTAGAATCATACCTGACTATTCTCAGCAGTTGTATCTTCACTTTGACGACTAATATCTCCATTTGCTTTAGTTTCACCATCACAACTTACACTTAAAACCTCTCTACCATCCAAATAATCATACATAGTTGGGTCTCCCTCAATGGGTATGTAGAATTTAGTTTGTCAATCATACAAGGATTCACCCTCCACAAATTTGCCACTAGAATCACTCATTTTGGTGTTTTCAAAATTTTGGGTTAAAACTCTCTTATCTCTCTTCCACTTTTCCCACCAACACAAAACAAATACAAGATTGATTTAACCATAAAAAATGAAGAATATATGAAACGAAGATGATCATTTACGGTTGGGTTTCAAGAAACAACCCAACCGTAAATAAATTTCCAATTAAAAACTTATGTTTACGGTTGGGTAAGATAATTAAACCCAACCGTAATATAATTTGCAATAAAATAACATATTTGTTACGGTTAGGTTACATTATATAACCCAACCGTAAATGATCATCGCACTTAAACTAACACTAAAAATTACGGTTGGGTTCTAAGGCAAAACCCAACCGCAATATAATTTGCACAAAAATCACTAGGATATTACGGTTGGGTTTTAATGCAAAACCCAACCGTAAATTATCACTCAATAGTCACAAAAAAATTACAATTCCAACGGTTATTTTTTTTCAAAATCTAGCCGTTGGGAATTTTTTCCCTATAAAAGGAAACATTTCCTTTTATAATTCTCATTATTCTCTATCCCTCTCATTCTCATTATAATTCTAGACTTTCCAACTCATTCTCGCCATACCCTTTCAACCATTTAAAATGGTTCGATACACGAATGATGAAGATGTTGCAATTGTTCGAGGGTGGGTTACGATGATAGACCACGCTTACGAGAGAGCCTTCTATAACAACAATAGAAACGTTGATATAGATGAAAATTGGATGGACTGTCAGGAGGATGATTCTTGGTGGGAGCGTGTGTTTGAAATGTTTGTGGCATTACACGGGAATAGATATCGGAGGACGATCAGTAACATCAAGGGACGCTTTGAGGCGTTGTATGAAGAAATGGAAAACCTAAAACTGGAAATGAAAATGAGAGTTGAAGCATTTCCCCACGAAACTAATGTGGAAAGAGTAAGTGTGTCAATTAATAAATCGTTCTTTCTTCCCAATTTTTTTTTAAAATAATGAAACTTATAATTGATTTATTTTTTTCAGCATGTCATGGCTAGGGCGCAGTATAAAATCAAATATGGGAAGGAGTTCAAGCATACAGATTGCTATCGTATCTTGGAACAAAGTTTATATCTTGAGTTTCGCCGTTATGATTAAGTGTTTAAGTGTTTAAGTTTAATCATCTAATGATCTACTGTATTTCGTTTCCTTTAGTTCTTCCTTTAATGTTAAAAATAAGGTTTTTAACAACTATGGTATTTGATAAGAAAATGAACTAAACCCAAGCATAACTAATTTTGTCTTAAAAACTTCTCTTACGGTTGGCTTCCATGACTAAACCCAACCGTAACTAGAATCCATACTAAAAAAATTCATATTTACGGTTGGGTTCGATTACTAAACCCAACCGTAACAAAAATTGAACAAACACCAAACTTTCTTACGGTTGGGTCTCAAGGAAAAAGCCAACCGTAACAATATCGTAAAATATACACTAAAACTAACACTAGAAGTTACGGTTGGGTTCGGTTACTCAACCAAACCGTAACTATATTTCACTCAAAATATCATTTTACGGTTGGGTTCGATTACTAAACCCAACCGTAAATAAATTGTAGAAACACCACAACTAAATTACGGTTGGGTTTCACCTCAAAACCCAACCGTAAATTCTACGGGAATCTCAAAATGTCTGAATTTACGTCCTCTCAAAATAGACAATTCCAACGGGTTTTTTTTTCAAAAATTTACCCGTTGGTGACTTTTTCCCTATAAAAGGAAACCTTTACTTGTCACTTTCTCATTATTCTCTATCCCTTTCATTCTCATTATAATTCTACACTTTCTCATTATTCTCACCATACCCTTTCAACCACTAAAAATGGTAAATACATACACGAATGATGAAGATGTTGCAATTGTTCGAGCATGGCATACGATGGTAGAGCATGCTTATGATAGAGCCTTCTATAACAACAATAACAACGTTGTTTCACAAGAAGATTGGCATGAGGGTCAAGATACCGATGAATGGTGGAATCGTGTATTTCGAATGTTTGCGGCATTACATGGGAATGTAAACCCTTGGGTTACGTCGAGAGCCATCAAGAGACGGTTTGAGACGTTGTATCGATGCATGAACAACTTAAAACTGGAAATGCAAGCTAGATTCGAAGCAAATCCCTACGAGAACGGTGTGGAAAGAGTAAGTTTGTCGATTAATAAATCGTTAATTAAAAAGAGATTTCTAAAATTCAAACATATAATTGATTTATTTTTTTTCAGCATGTGTTGGCTATGGAGCAATATAGAATCAAATATGGGGAGGAGTTCAAGCATACAGATTGCTATCGTATTATGGAAACAAGTCGGGTGTTTGATTTTCGCCATTATCTTTAAGTGCTAAAGTGTAATCATCCAATGTTCTATTGTATTTCGTTTCCAATCGTTTATTTCCTTTAATGTACTACTTTAAATCTATTACAATAGAAGGAATAAGTTACAAAGTTGGGTTTTAAACCCAAATTGGAGTATATTGAAAATCAAAAAATAGTTAACGGGACCATTTACGGTTGGGTCCTATTACTAAACCCAACCGTAATACATTTTGTACAAACACCACAAATACGGTAGGGTTTTAAGGCAAAACCCAACCGTAACTATGTTTTGAAATTCAAACAAAAATTTACAGAATCTGTTACGGTTGGGTTATAAGCCCAACCCAACCGTAAATTGTACTGGATACGGTTGGGTTTTAAGGCAAAACCCAACCGTAATTATGTGTTGTAATTGGAACATAAATTATCAGAATTGTTACGGTTGGTTTATAAGCCAAAACCCAACCGTAAATTCTACTAGCTACGGTTGGGTTTTAAGGCAAAACCCAACCGTAACTCTGTGTTGAAATTAGAACAAAAATTATCAGATTATGTTACGGTTGGGTTATAAGCCAAAACCCAACCGTAAATTCTACTGGATAACACAAATTTAGATTATCTAATTTGTGTTTTTTTCGTTTTTTCTTTGTTTCAAACACCCAATTTACCTTCAATCTAGAAAAAATGATTGAATTATTTCAAAATTTTGATTTTTAAAACTCAAAATTAACCAAAAAAATCAATTCTCCTAAGGATAAGTTACGGTTGGTTTTTCCTTTAAAACCCAACCGTAACTATGGGAAAAATGTTGTTCATCATTTTCTTCAACTTACGGTTGGGTCTGGTTGAAAACCCAACCGTAACTAGGGGAAAAATTGGGTTCATTATTTTTCTTCTACTTACGGTTGGGTCTGGTTTAAAACCCAACCGTAACTTGGGAAAAAGATGGTGTTCATCATTGTTCTTTGAGTTACGGTTGGGTTTTGTTGAAAGCCCAACCGTAATTTTGGGAAAATATGGTGTTCTTCGGTGTTCTTGGTGTTACGGTTGGGTCCGACATGAAACCCAACCGTAACTTTCTCTGAATCACAAAAAATCAAACTTTCAAATCGTGATTTCATCTAATTTGTGCCATAAAAAGATCAAGAGTTTAATCTAGAGGTATCTAAATGCTACTACGGTTTATTGAATCAAAATCTAGGGTTTAAAAAAAAAACCATAAAATTTTCTTAAATTTCATCAAGTTTTTCTTCCCATCAAACACAAATTCAAAAAAAAAAATTGATCCAAAAAATTTGATTAAGAAATAGATTATGTTTAATTAATCATGATTAGCTTAATCTAATCTTAACTAATTAATGTAATTAAGATTAATAATCAAGGATAGTTTGGGTATTTGATAAGAATTATGGATAAGGAGTTTTTGAGTTTTACTTCATAGTGTCCCTATTTCGTCTTATTATTGGAGCCCCTTTATTGATGTTGGAACCTCTATATCAGGCTTCTATATAAATCATCAGGCATGACCCACTCGCCTACTCGGGAATATTTCAAGCTTTTCCACATACATAATTGGCACATCTTTATTAGGTGCGCAAGCTTTTCTTTTTATTCTTTGACGAAATTTCACTATTCTTCAGGCGAAAAAACAAATATAACTAGCTTTCTGAAGGTCCCCCTCAGAATTTTGTAATGTACTTCAGAGGACTACTTCATTTTCTTCTTCTCTGCTTTTTTCCTGCTACTTTGGTTGTTTTCATTTTTTTGAAAAAGGCAACGTTATAATTATATTCGAAAGAGGCAGATAGTTTAATACTACTTAAAATTCTTATATATTTATATATTTTAGGTGGAATGAATAACTAGTTTAAATAGATTCAATCACTGAGATTCGGAAGTATTTATAAATGATGATTCCAAAACTAGGCCATTTAGTGCGAGTAGGAATGACATATTTTGATAGTATGTTACATCGTGCAGTTGGTTAATTGGGGGCATGAATTTCATTTTAATGCCAGACAGTGCATAGCTAGGATTGACATCGATATTAAAAAGCTTTTTGGAAAAAGGAATTTACTATACCCGTGAAGTTTAAGCATTCTTGCCCGTCCAAAAGGCCGATAAGAGATCATGCATGATTGTATCCCATACGTATCAGTATAAAAAGCCTAACCAAAGTGTGAGATCACAACCAAAAACATTTAAACTATAGTACAGTACGATATCTTATCATGAAATCAACTTCCATGATCATTTAAACAATGAGAATTAATCAATCAACTTAAAATGAATTGACTCAAACATTTAACGCGGTTCAACAGTCAGACTGTCTACATCCACGGGTAAAAAAGATTTGTATTCCTTTTATTATACATCATCATAAAATTCAACAAATAATTGATATGTCATAAAATCATGAACATAATAATCATCGTAAACTGAACTTAAAATTTTACATAAGTTCATACCTAAACTCTTTGCTATCACTTCAATGTCTTCATTCTAATTTCTCTCTCCCATTTCCAACCCCTTTTCCTGTTTATGAGCTTGGTATTTATAACCAATTTGATGGATCCCACCAATCTACCTTTCCACCTATTTATTCTTATCCATTCTTGATGCGATATGTAGTCCCACAAAGCTTATTTGCAATTTCCAAAAGGCCTGATCGTTCCTCCCGCAAGTCTTAGCATGCGTACTGTTTGCTTCTCGTAATTTCTCACTGGTTATCCCGCAGCTCTTCTGCGGTCTTGTAGTTAAGTTATTGTTTTTTGGATTGGGATGAATGTTGCGGTCTTATTTGAATCATGGCATGTTTGACACGTAGCTATTTAAAGTGAATCGTCATGCTTTAGTTCTTTTTTTTCCGCAGCTTGTAAAGTCGATACGGGTCAGTCATGCATCAATACTCATTATTACTCT
This sequence comes from Papaver californicum, assembly GCA_023531435.1. Taxonomy (NCBI): domain Eukaryota; kingdom Viridiplantae; phylum Streptophyta; class Magnoliopsida; order Ranunculales; family Papaveraceae; genus Papaver; species Papaver californicum. The sequence goes on along the minus strand of JAJJMC010007171.1, from coordinate 506,129 downwards.
TTATTGAGTCATGCTTTCCCGCAACCTGTTGTCAGTCGAGCAGTTAAAGCTGTCTGTCTTGATCAGTGTGCCTTACTTTCCCGCAACCCATGTGTCGGTCATGCATTAATGCTGTCAGGTTCAAACTTTATCGAGTTTGCAGCTGTCGATTCAATGCTTTAAAAGGCTTTGTTCCAGTGTTTCTCGTCTCATCGTAGCTCGTTACTTCTCCAATAGTTTTTGGATACGTGTACCTCAGAATTTATTCTCTCACAATTTGCCCCTTTTTTTCCTTTTTTTGGAATTGACAGTTGGTAAAAATTTTGAAAAAAGGAAAAATAATAATTACCTTTTCAATTCCCACGCCTGCAATAACTTCCTTTCCCACGTTACACTTTTATCCGCGTTTTTCGCTAGCAGTAATTTTTCTTTGTACGTTTTCGTCAGCTAGCGTTCTTCGAGGAAATCAAATCTCTGAAATTTTTTATTTCTTTTCAGTTTTTGACGGTTCGTCAGTTTCAGTTTTCTCCTATTTAATACCAATTATTTCCTTCATTCCATTCTTTACACCACTTGTCTTCTTCTTCTTAAAGTTTTAGTGCTTTTCATCCCTTTGAACTTTTCAAAGATTCTTCAATACCTTTTCATTCTCCTGAACTCTTGTGATCTAAGATTCTTGCATCGGGATCAAGTTTTTATCTTTTCAATCAATCAGATTTTTTTTCTATTTACTTCTCTGTAAGTAACTCTTTTGTTTTTTCTTTTTCGTATTTTCTTGTTTATCAGTCTCTGTATCGGTACCTTAATCATTGTAGATGATGTTAATGATGTTTTTATCTGTTTATTTGTTTGAGTGAATGACGATTCTAATGTTGTTGATCTCTCTTTTTGATGATTGGTTTTTTTATCATGATCCCTTATTTCTCCTGATCTGAGAATGATTGGCTGATTTGTACTTTGATGTAATGATCATCTTGTTGTTCTTTTGTTTTGCAACTTTTCTGCTTTTTTCTTGATTTTGATCTTAATAAGCTTATTTTTTCTTGCTTTCCTGTGTAGATAAAAATTTATCATGGCTGGAAAAGGTAATGCCAAAGTTATTGGTGACGCTTCTCATCAGGATGATCAATCTTTAGTCAGGAAATCATCTCGTTATCCTGTATCGAGGAGTCATCCTTCGGAATCTACAAGGCCGCAAGTGTCCGTGTTGTGGTCAACAATCCTGTTCCCAAGGACAAACGTGCTCATGAAAGATGTAGCTTTAAATCTGTGAATATTGAGAAATTCAAAAGGATTCATGGTCTTCGCCAATTCAAAGTTTCCTTTTATGATTGTGTTGAAGATGAAATTACCTTGGAAATGATGGAAGGTTTTGAATATACCAAAAACAGACTATTAATCCCTGCGGGAGCTTTAGATGTGGGTCTACATCTTCCTTTATACCAAAGCGAAAATCCTTTTCAGTTCAAAGTTCTAGCCAGCCGCAATCAATCCCATCAAGGCTTAGTTCGGTCCATCACTCAATATAATGAAAATTGGTAGTGTGTACTAGATGAATGTAGCATGCGTAGCCAAAGAACAACCAACTTTACATGTTATGTTCCAAACCTTGAGGAGCGTAAATATTATACAGTGGAAAACTTCCATGCTACTTATGCGGACAATGTTGCCGCAAAGAATTTCAAGAAATGGAGCGTTGGCTCGAATCACAAAGGTGGTGAGGGATTCCGTCTGCTTGCGTAAATTGACAACGCCAAGCTGAAGTATATTCCAGGGACAAGGCGTCCTCTCAAAGGAAAGAATTCGGGAAGATCACGACTACAAATGGTAACGCACCCTCTAGTCATTGAAGGTCCATGGGTCTTTGGGTTCGTCCCAGATAATGTAGTTTACGATCTTCTTACCCGCTTCAATGATTACTGCCCTTGGCGGTTGAATTTTACTAACTTCAAATTTCCACTTATCTCCGTGGTACGTAAAGTTTCTTTCGATCTTTTTGTGCTTTATATATTTCTTAATGGTTAGAGTTTCTCTTGATGGTTTAAAATTTTCTCTTTCATATATAGCCGCAAACTGAGCCGCGGGCTAACGAGGAGGCCGGGCCGCAAACCGTGCCGCAAGCTGACGAGGGCGCAAAAAATGATGCGGGATTGAAGCGCAAGGCCGCAATCCCTGCAAAAAAGGTATTGCTCTTTTTTGAAGAATTTTAATACTCCTTATGGATTTCATTTAATGAGTTATTGTGGTTTATTAACAGAGTCGGAAGAAGGTGAGGAATGCACCCCGGGTTTCTATAGATAGGAAAGAAGGAGAAATTCAAGATTCTCCTCTTCAACATCCACTTTTGATAGGTGAAGGAAGCTCTGCTCCAGAGAGTCAAGAAGAAGAGCAGAATATGCCTCTTCAACTAACTAACTTTGAGTCTATGGAAGAAATTCCAGAAGTTGTTGCTGCAGAAGATGCTCCAGAAGCCGTGGTTGATTCTTCACTTGAAACTATGGTTCCTGATCCTTCCTTCTATATTCAATTTTCTCCTTTAACCGCTGATGAGCCTCTTGAAGTTGTCCCGAATGAGGATGGTTCAGCTGGCAGAGAGGATCGCCTTGTACAAGGTGATCCAATAAATGCTTCGGAAGTAGAAAATAGTGGTGCACATGCTGCGGTACGAGATGGGTCCGCAGACATCAATGCAGCTGGTAATGTGCCTGTAGACAATATGGTGGCAACTTCTCATACCTTCGTCGTAAACACAGTGGTTTTTGCTGAAACATCTCAGCCGAATAAAGAAGTTCCGCAAGCGGATAAAGGCAAGGGGATTGTTGAAGATTTAAGCCTCCTGGGAAAAGAAGAAGAGGCTTTCCAATGGTTCTTGTCAAGGGAGCTTTTGTCTGTTCCAAGCAATCCTTTGCCAGTGAAATCTGATAGTGCATCGATTTCACGCTTGCGACAGCGCATGGGAGCTGTGCCGTATGATGCGGTTAGAAACGTTTGGTTTCAAGATCAAGATAAAACTGTTGATCCCACTTTCCCCATGAACCAACCTTTTTCTCTCGAGGAAACACTTGCACGTGCATAGGGACAAGTATATTCTTTCCCGCAACAAGCTCTTGTACAAGTATTCTTATCATTTTTATACCCTTTGATTCCTTTTTATTTTTAGTCCTGCTTATAACTTTAATTTTGCAGCTTGCTGAGGGTCAGAACGCTGCATTCACCGCATATAAATTCTACAAAGCGCGATTTATCATGATATAGTCCCAATTTAAAACTGTGGAAAAGGATGCTTTGAGCTTGTAGCGGGAAAATGACATGTTTCGCCAACAATTGCTTGGCTTTCAAAATCAAGGTTTAATTCTGTCTTCCTTATCAAATTTTCTTAAGATTTTTACTTGTCTTCTGAATTACTTCATGGGATCAGCGAGGGATTCAGAACTCATATTTAGGTTGTGGCATAAAAATACACAATTGAGATATCATGTGGTGAAAGTTAACAATGAGAACGTGGAAGTCAAGACAAGGTTTAACGATCTGGTTGATAGTCATGATTTGGTGGAGGTATAATAGATTAAGATCGGAGTATGAACTTTTATTGAAAGAGATGGTTCGCAAGAAAGCGTAATTTAATGATCTTGTTGATATTCATGATTTGGTCACACGGAAATATGATGAATTAGAATCGTAACATCAGCTTTTACTTGAAGAAATGGCTCGCAAGAAAGAAGAGTTTAATGCTTCTTTATTGTGGACTAAAGATAGTGTTTCCGAAGCATGGGCAAGATCTGATAAATTGGAAGAAGAGAACCGCAGGCTTTGTGTAGAACGCATGAGTATCCTTGCGAGATTTTCCCATTCCAGTTCATATCACAATTCACAACTTTCTTTGTATATAGCTCAGCTAATTAAGGAATAGGGACAACTTTGCTTCAGAAGCTCATGCTAAAGGAAATGCCCTTGTGGATGCTCAAGTCAAAATCCATGATTTATCTGACTCCATTCTTCACCGTGAAAGCGATATTCTCCATTTGCACAAAGAAGTTTCAATGAGTACATCTAGATTAAATCAATTGCGGGATAATGACGCAGAATTAATTCAGTGTCATCAAAATCTTCTACAACTCACTGTCAGGTATAACAAGCTTTCGGGAGAATATGATTTCCTTGAAGTTACTAAGGATGCAATGGGTCGTGAATTAGCAGAGTTTGAATCCCTCGCAAGAGGTATCCTATTTTCTGTATATTTAAAATTTGTTATTATTCCCGCATTGACTAACCCATTGCTTTTCTTCCAGGTTTTGAAGAAAAATTTAACGAAGCGGACGCGAGGGCTTCCAAGGCTGAGGGAGAACTTGGTGCGGCCACTACTAAGGTGGATAACCTCAATAAGCAACTTGAGCTGGCTTCTATCAAGGCTACCAAAGCGCAAACTCATCTAGAACTTTCCTCAACCAAGGCCAGTGAAGCGCAAGCTCAACTTGAACTTTTATCTTCTAAAGTTAAAGAGGTCGAAGATAAATTAAAGCTAGAAGTTGCGAAGAATAAAAGCCTCGTTGGGGACTTAAATGCTGAAAGAGGGAGGATAAAATTTTGGAAAACAAAGGTCCGAGATTGCGAAACTCAAGTAAATGAATTCAAACTGGAGATTGACAATAGAAAGGCTTATATTAAATGGTTAAGAGCCGAAGCTAAAGCCAAAATTGCACAAGCGGTCAATAACTCAACTAAAAGTGTTGATTCAAGAGTATCAGTCAACTGAAAGTGTTGATTCAACTTGTGATCAAGTAACATGGAGGTAGTCAAATGAGAATTTCAAGGATATTCAGAGAGTTCTAATTTTAGTTACTTTCGGAGATTCTCTGGAACTCTAGAGATTTTAAGGGAATTTATAAGAGTATTTTAGAGAGTCAATGTAAATTACAGAGAAAAAAGTAATTGGTTTTTAGAGAGTCATTGTGATTTATGGAGACTAATTTTTTTTTATAATACCAAATTCAAATTGCATGCAGTTAAAACGTTTTGAGACAATATTCCCTTATGATTACGATAAGCACTCACAAATCACATCCATGCCCTTTAGTCCTTTACCATTGCAGGAATATGTGTATCACCCATAGCTCCAATAAACAAGTTTCGAGTTGCATGTGTTGTTATTACATGTGAGTAAAATATATTATTCATATAAAAATGTAATACACGTTATTTACCTTAAGGTAAAGGTAATATGTACAAATTTGCATATCAATTATCCCACAATCTTGTATCTGTAACAATTGTTTCGAATGGAAGATAATGTTATACAACATCACCAAGCTTGATAAATTTTGATGTTTATGAGTTGAGAGTTTTATTCGGTTTTGACATGAGTCGAGGTAGAGTTGGATGCTTATGAGAAAATAATCCAAAATTCAAAGTCTCTCAAAATATCACCTATCTTGGAAAGATTTTTATCATGCCTATTTTCTTATAGAAGTCCCAAAAAGTCTCTAAAATCTACAAATCCATGACTTAGAAGTATAAATCCAATAACAAGGATGTTTGAGTGAGTTTCAAGAAATCTTAATCCAATAACATGGAGTTTTAAGGAATGTGACCAAGTACAAGCTGATGGATTTACAAAAGTTTACAAGAGCAGAGATGTCCTAGAGAATCCTCCTTTTAAAGGCGTTCTTCCCGCACCTTAACTTTCTTTACTGTTGTTCCGTTCTTCTCCATCTTTAGATTATAGTTGCGTTTTCATTTTTCCTTGTGATTTTATCCCTGCAAAACAAATTTTGAATATATATTGATTGTTAGTTCATTGTATGAGTGTGATTTATTTAAACGCAAGGAAATTTTGTACCTTGAGTTATATTGTGGGTGTAACACATGTCTAACTTCTCTTGTTCCAGGAGGAAATTAGGATGAGGTCCCGAAAGTCTCCTAAATCGGAGAAAGATACAACAATTAATATCACGTCAGGCACCCCTGTTGGCAAAAGATCCAATAGGCATACACTCATAGAATTTCACATGGACTTTGTTAGAGAGGTTACATTTGTAGCTTTACCTAATATGAAACCAAATTGTTGTATAATTGCATTACTGATTGTGAGCACTTTCTGAAGTGGAGAGTACCTGGTACAATAATCAATGTCATGTTAGGCATCTCTATGGCGAAAAATCCTATAGTTATAGACATTTATTTGGATTTTCTAGAGAGATTGCATTTGATATGATTTACCTATTATGAGCGCCAAGTATTGCACAATTGCGTTATTGATCAAGGATAGTATGGTTTGAGATATTGTGCGTTCCAAGGATGTTGTAAAATTCCTCCATCCATATTCCGCAAATAATATGATCCTTGTATAATATAAGTTCCTACCCATGTAGGTGCAAATTTTTCTTCTTTTTTGTCTCTTTGGTACTCCGGGATTTGCCGCAGAACATACTGTCCTTCCACAAAATTCCGCAACTTTACATTTTTACTGTATTCTCTTGCCAGTCTTCTTTGATAATTTTCCATTTTTTGAAGTGTAACTTCTCTTCTTTCTTCTAAGTCATCCAACTTTTCAAGCATTAAGTCTGAATTTAAATTTCTCTCCCATGCTTCTGTTCTTGTAGTGGGTAGAATGACTTCTGTTGGAATAACTGCTTCTGTTCCGTAAGTAAGAAGAAATGGTGATTTCCCAGTGGATTCCCTTCTTGTTGTGCGGTATGCCCATAATGTATTATGAAGCTGTTCACACCACCTTTTATGATGGCCATCAAGAGTTTTCTTTAAATTCACAGCAGTTGTTTTATTTGTTGCTTCAGCTTTGCCCATTGCTTTGCGGATAGAGCGGAGTAGACTTATTCTTTTGAATGTTAAATGCTTCAAAAAGCATATCAATATTTTTTCCTTGTAATTGTTGTCCATTATCCGAGACTATGGCCACCGGAAATCCAAATCTACAGATTATATTCTCAAATAAGAATTTAAAAACATCGGTTTCTCTAACGTGTGCAAGAGCTTTGGCCTCAACCCATTTAGTGAAATAGTCTGTAGCCACAATAAAGTATTTTCTTTTTTGAGTACCTTCCACTAATGGTCCAACAATGTCTATCCCCCATTTTGCAAATGGCCAGGGGCTGAGTACGGAATTAAGTTCTGTTGCGGGAGCCTTTATTCTTTTCGCATAGCGCTGACATTCTTCACATCTTTTTACCATATTTTACGCATCTTTATGCATAAATGGTCAGTAATATCCTTGTTTTTTTGCTTTTAAAGCTAATGATCGGCTTCCACTATGATTCCCCGCATCTCCATGATGTATATCTTTGAGAATTTGTAGCCCTTGCTCTCGTGATAAACATCGAAGTAAAGGCCCTAAAAAGGATTTACGGTACAGTATTCTATCCCGCAACTGATAATTCACAGACTTTTATTGCACCTTTCTTGCCTCTTTAGTGCTTGTGGGTAATATCCCATTTTGAAAATATCGATTTATTGAAATTCTCCAATCTTCTCTGGTTAAATCATTTTCTTTTTTTTTGTGGGAAACTTGCATCATCTTATACAACTGCATCTTCAATTAGTGTTGCACCAGATCCAATTAATTTCGTCGCAGGAGGATGGCTTGAGACCAAGATCCCACCCTTAAAGGCCGATATCACGTAACCAAAAACCAACTGTCGATCTGAGCCCGCCAGAAACCCAATTCAATTACATTGCTTGATGTCCGAGATTTTGGCACTTGCCTTATTCCCCCTAGTCTCGATTACTCTAACTTATATCAACATAGGGTACTTCTATCCTAATCTTCAGTTATTTTTTGCAAGACGGATCCATTCATTCAACTTATACTACATAGGATTTTAATGCCCATGGCATCAAGACCTAGAAAAGGAACTTGAAGAACTTCGTATTATTCCTGTTTGGATGACTCTGAAGAATATTCCTCTTTACTTATGGAATCGTATCGGCACTCATTACTAGTGGACCTATGGGCACCAAGAGAAGTATATAATCAAGTAAACATACATGATAAGAAAAGATTTGTGAGTTAAAACCTGTTTTAATTTCATGAATAAATGAAACTGGTTCAAGCTTGTGCGAAAGTTCCCTCCAAACTAACATGTCTTCAAAGCCATTTGATATTGATCAAAATCCATTGAATCTGCAGTTGTTGAATTATTTTCTCTAGGAACGGGCATCTTTATTAGTCCATAAATGTTGTAGCAAATTTTCCGGCAATGCACGATAGACTGGTATCATACCATTGATGCAAATTTCTACCAATTGAAGTTCAATTACGTTTGGGTCATGGCACTCTAATGCTTGGACTCTGAACCACTTCAAGTAATCATTGGGATGTTCATTAGTTCGCTAAATCATCCTTCCCAAGTTCAAATACAAAGAAGTATTAGCCGTAAAATGCATTAACCATTTTACACCAGTTAGAAATACTGTTGGGTGCAAGATTATTGTACCATGTGTACGCTCTTCCAGTGAGAGACTTAGAAAACTCCCTTAGATGCAACACATGGTTGTACTCATGCTCCCTTAATGATTCTAGGAATCGTGAAATATGTTCACGAGCATTTCATGTTCCATCATAAAGTGAGAATGAAGGAGAAGAGTATCCCTTAGGAAGAGAGATCTTCTGCATCTTAGATGGATATGGAGGTTGATATTGATGAGTAACAGATGAATTCTCCTTTTTCCAACTTTGGTGAAGCCGCTCCAAATCTTTAGGAGTAACAAAGTTAGGATAATGGCTCCTCTCCAGCACTGGGTTAGGAAGAATATTAATTTTATCCTCATCTTGAGCGTGACCCCTTGATGTGTTGGACTTAACATTTGCTTCAAAAGTATTTCTAGTCTTCTATGCCGGTGTTAATTTCTCTGTAAGGGTCTTGAGGAAGGTGAGAACCTCCTTCTGAGTTGTAGCCATCTCTGTTTGAGTCCTGGCAAAGGTTTCCTATGTCTGCATTAAATAACAATGGTAAGAGGAGTCTGTTCATCCCTTACTTCTTCAGTGTGTTTCTCAGATGAAGGACGAGTGATATTTTCGACATTTGTAACATGAGAAGTGTTACCTGGAGTATCAGTACTGGTACCAACACAATTCACGTTGGGAGTAGTTTATGATATAGACCTGAGACCAACCATTTTGAAACTGATCAAATTTGAGAAATTGAAAAATTGCAACTAAGAGATTAATCTACCATTGTGGTCGCCAAAATATTTGCGGGGAAAACGAATTAAGAGGCTAACTTAGGAAAAATGGGGTGAGCAGGTGATAATTCGTCTAATCCTTAAATATTTGTATTGTTTCTTTAGATTCGAGAGATCAATTTGTACAATCCTGGCCTAAACCAATCAATGGTCGTTCCAGTCTTGCTTCAGTCACAAAGGAGAAGGAGAAGGGTTGGTCTTAGGAAGGGAAGCGAGAGAAAGTATTGAAGTTAGAGTATCAGACTCTGTAGGATGTAATTGGTGTGGATAACTATGAACAATTTCTATGTGTGTGATAAGATTGAATGATCGAGTTGTTCAACTTTTTTCCCTACGTCAGACTTGTTGTGTTCAATAGATTGAGAAATCTATTTTTATAATCATAGCTATTGTAACCGTTCATCTGACCTCATCATGTAAGAAATATCGATGGTTGAGTAGTGAGGAAGTGGAGATGGTGGAGGGTGTGCTGAAAACCTCTCCCCCACTATGTTTGAGGTTGAATGAACGGTTTATCAACATACCACTTCTCTATTCAAATGCTAATCGAGCTTTCCAGATTCTCTGTAATGGGTGCATTGCTGCACCACGTGTCGTAGACCGCCAGACCAATACCCTAGTGAATATCCCTCCATTTGTGACATCTTTGATGTCTCGTATAATTTTTGTAGTATTAAGTACTACTAATATTAGGTCGAATAAATTGCTTAGTCTTTTGACTAAAGACTTGTCCTGCTTGACTGACTTGATGAGTCTAGCAAGAACAATAATATATATATATATATATATATATATATATAATATGAGGAATAGTGCGTTCAACTAGGTCAATTTGCATTGACATGCTTGTTTTATAGAAATAAGTGTGAGTTGCTGAGCCTAAACATACCCATGTAAGTGAGGCTTAGTATGATCTTTGATAAACAAGTTAGTATTTTAGAACTTGTATACGTGAAACAAGCCCAGACAGATACGCATTAGGTGCTAATTCCTAAATCAGATTAGCTTAGGAGTATACACTAAGGCGCATTATCTATAGAGCTAAGGCTAGGACGCATTAGCTATTAGAGCTAACACTAAGACGCACATGGTTTGGCACTAATGTGAAGATGCATTAATATTGAACCTAATGCTAAGACGCATTAGGTAAGGCACTAATGCCTAAGACATATTAGCTACGAAGCTAATCTTAAGACGCATTAGCTATGAGGCCAATGCTAAGACGCATTAGTATTGTATTAATGCTAAGACGCACAAGTATTGTGCTAGGTCTAAGGACGTACAAGTATTGTAGCTAAGGGTAAGACGGATAAGGTACGCGTTTAGGCTAAAACGTACATGATTCGTGTCCATATGCTAAGGCACACATGATTCGTGGCCATAGGCTAAGGAATACGCGATTCGTGACTATAGCCATCTAAGGAACACGTGATTCGTGACTATAACCAGCTAAGGTGGGCACGATTCGTGGTTGTATCCTTTGCAACGCTTATAAGTGTTGCAAATATAATTTTGAACCGTTTCCTTATATTTGTTGCCAACTGATTTTTTAATTTTTCCAAATCCCTAAATTGAATTCTTTTTACGATCTTCACATTATTTGTCTCTTTAAGCAAGGATTAATGTGACTGAGGCTGGATTTATCCCTTAGAAGCTATGAAATTGTGAGCTGGCATAATTTTGAATTAGTATCTAAGCACAACTGTGGTACTTTAGTCAACTAGATTCGTATGTAATCCTCTATATAAAGCTATATAGATGTTCTAGTGAGTCAATATTATTCAGTTTGAGCATGAGTATTGACATAAGCTAGTTTTTGGGAATCCAACTGCGGAATATAGCACAAAATGATACTCAAATTGCTTTATACTAGTGAGAAATCCATTTAGGAGCTTGAGATTTTATGTAAAAAATCATAGAATTTATGACTACTTCTTCTTCCATATTTTCAACTTCCCACAACGCCTAATTTTTACTGTTGATGTATTCTGATCCTTTATCATTGAAGAAATAAATGCTAACGCATCAGCATAACGATTCTTATCTCTGGACAGATGCCGAAAGGTTATATTTGGAACCTGAAGCGCCAATTTTTGCACAAGATTTTTTTATTCTACCAGGTCTTCATCAAGCGCTTGATATTTTAACTCAACCTGTTGAATTACTAATTGTGAATCATTTGTGAGTCGGACATCGCTTATCCCCAATTCAATGATGAGCCTAAGGGCATGAACCACAGCCTCATACTCCACTATATTATTTGTATATTCATCGAACTCAAGTCGGAATGAATGTACCATTCGATCCCCTGTAGGAGTCGTAACTACAATTCCAATTCCCGCACCTTCTTTGTTCCTGGCCCCATCAACAAATACTTTCCATCTTCGGGAATTTACAGAGCTTAGGATATCCTGAGGATCATCCTCTTCGAACCCGGGCAAACCTTGAATTTCAAAATCATCATCTAATGGAAAATTCACAAAGAAATCAGCCAGGACTTGCGACTTCTGTGCAGTTTGTAACTCAAATAATATGTGGAACTGTTCGAGTTGTGCGTTCCATTTTGCTATCCTTCCAACTTTTCCCATATTCTTCAGTACAGATTCCAACGGAGCTTTGCTTGGTACCCGCACATAGTATGTCAGAAAATACGTGCGTAATTTCTGAGTAGCAAAAACCAGTGCTAAGATTAACTGTTCAATTTTTGTGTAATTTCTTTCTGCGAGGTTCAGAGTTATACTAATGTAATATACAGGTTTTTCTACTTTTTCATTTGTTCGCACCAATACCGCACTTACAGCATCTTCTGTTACGGCTATGTATAAGGCAAGCACCTCTTCAGGTTATGGCTTTTGTAATGCGGGCAATGTGGCGAGATAAGCTTTAATACTAGAAAAAACTTGCTCACAAATCTCGTTCCATTCAAATTTATTCTTCTTTTTCAATGCGTCAAAAAGGGGCTTGCATTTGTCCGATGAGCTAGCAATAAATCTTCCGAGTGCGTCCAAACAACCATTTAATTTCTGTACTTCTTTGATATTCCTCGGAGATGGCATATCAACAATAGCCTGAATCTTTGCCGGATCAACTTCAATTCCTATTTTGATAACCAAGTACCCCAAAAATTTCCCTGATGTAACCCCAAAAATGCACTTATCGGGATTAACTTTCATTCTGAATTTCCGTAAGGCTTCGAATATCTCTGTCAAATCTTGTAAATGATCCTTTGAAAATTTACTTTTTATCAGCATGTCATCTACATAAACTTCGAGTGTGCAGCCTATCCATGGTTTAAAAATTACGTCTACAAGCCGTTGATAAATTGCTCCTGCATTTCTCAGCCCAAATGACATTCTGGTATAACAGTATAATCCGTGCGGAGTGAAGAACGCAGTGTGTTCTTGATCTTCTTCAGCTAGATCAATCAGATTGTCCGTCCATAAAGGATAAGGCCTCATGACCTTCAACAGCGTCCACCAACTGATCGATGATGGGAAGCGGATAACTATCTTTTGGACATGCCTTGTTTAAATTGGTGAAGTCTATGCAAATTATTACTCAGCCATTCTTTTTTGGTACTATCACCATGTTTGAAATCCAAGTTGGATACCGCGCCTCTCGAATGAATCCCGCATCCATGAGCTTTTTTAACTCTCTTTCAACTGGCAAATGATGTTCAGGCGCAACTTTACGTATGCGTTGCCGAAAAGGTATAGCTTATGGATGTATATGTAACTCATGTCGTACAATATTTGGATCGATGCCCGGCATGTCTTCCATCTTCCATGCAAAAATGTCCACAAAATCTTTAAGTAGAATAACCAAATTATGCTCCATTTCTGTTTCCATCAACGTTCCAATTTTTATCATCTTGGGAAGTTCTTATGTTCCTATGTTGATATTTTTGGTTTCTTCGATTGATGTAAAGGTGGGTTTGGGAGCTCCTAAAAATGTGGGAGCCCCCTTTAATTGCTATGCTGGAAGACTACCTTCATCAATTTTTGGCATGCTTTCCTTTATTGTAATACCTTCATTTGCTTCATATATTGTTTTATTTCCCGCAGTCTTGATCATATATTGGTTCAAAGCTTCTTCTTTAGCCTTCATCTTGCGCATTTTTTTTCTTATTTTGTTGTTGTTGTTGTCGCTCTTTATTCATGTGTACTTCTGCTAGAATGCAAGATTTTACTTCATTTTGATCTCCTATTATCTTCATCTCCCCTTGCGGTATTGGAAACCGCAAGTATTGGTAATACGTTGAAGTTACTCCTTTCAATTGATGGACCCAGTGTCTACCAATGATGGCGTTGTACGGAGATGGAGCCTCCACTACGCTGAACTTAGTCAGAATACTTATCGGTCCAGCCGCAACATCAAGCAAAATTTCCCCTTTCGGTTTTGAAACTGAACCGTTAAACCCATAAATTGTATAACAAGAAGGCGTTAGATGATCATCTTTTAACCCCATCCTCTGGAAGGTATCATAAAACAAAATATTAAGAGAGTTTCCCCCATCCATAAGAATCTTCCTTACATTCCATCCAGATACTGGCAGTGTAAGTACCAACGGATCATTGTGCATTTCAATCTCTTGGTGAACCTCGTCCGTGGAAAAAGTTAGCGGGGATGCCATCCATTCTTCCCATACTTCAGTAAATCTTCCCGCAACCTTGAAGACTTCGTGACTGCGGACTCTTTTATGCAATCTTTTGTGGATAGCTGCACTCATGAACGATTGATCCAATTCAGGATAAGAGATCATATTAATAGTTTGATTATTTTGAGGAATATTAACAGCTTTCCCTTTATTAAACCTTGGTGAGGGGTCATGTAATTGAATAAATTCTTTTAACTCCCCCGCATCAATCAACCTTTGTATTTGCAGTATTAGATTCCGGCATCGTTTTGTGGAATGACCCCAATAGCAATGGTATTCGCAATACTCCTTGGAGTTCTGTGTGTGTTCGGGTTGTTGTTCTTTTGACCGCGGCCATTGAAAATCTTGTATGTTCTTTATTGCATTTAAAACTTCTGAATAAGGAGTGTTGAGTTTAGTGAAAATTTGCTCCTCAAATTGTTGGATAAATTTTGTTCTTTCCTCAATCTTTGCTTTCTTTGATTCAATGTTTGGAGTTTTTCCCGCAAACCTCTTCCCAGATCCGAATGACGGCTCTATAGAATTGGCTCTTTTTGTATTTCCTTGTTGTTGAGATATTATTCTCGGATGTTGCCTCTGAATGTCCTGCAATCTTGCACATTTTCAGTGATATCTCTGAGATCTCCTATACTTTTTGGGTTTGTATTATGGATATCAACAAAGATTTGACTTTCCCGATTGGATATTCCCCACTTGTAACTATTGATAGCGACTTATGGGGGTTACATCCCCAATTGCTTGACAGATCGTCTGTCATCGATCTGTATAATCACAGATGGTTTCTTCTGTCGATGAGGCAAGTGAGTATAGCTTGTCCATCCCCGCATCTGCGGGCCTGTTGTACATGTATGCTTCTAAGAACTTGCGGGTCATCTTGTTCCCAACGCGTCATGATGCGGCTGTAATACTTCAGGTGGGTTGTTAGGTCTTTGGTCCCATCGTAGCATTTAAAAATGGGAATACTACATTCATGGGGCATTGGTGCGTATGCCAGGTGCGGTGCCAACGGCGTTCGCCTAGCTTCTTTTAACACTTCTTCTAATCGTCTACCCTCTTTATTTTTCAAATTCTTAATTTCTTCTCGCATTAGCTCCATGTCCTCATAGCATTTTTGCCACCTGTCATTTTGCAATCTTGATCCATCAAAATTCAATCTATTTGGTTCATTCCGCTGGCGTGCGGGTTCCACCACCATTACTCTTTGATCTTTATTAACTTTCACTTTTCTTCCTGCGGGTTTGCTGGAGCTCGCTTCCTTCCCCCGTGTTCTAGTTGTAGATGGCTCCGCACCATGCTGGACTCTTTCTTTGAGTACTTGATTTCTCTGGTCAAAGGTGCAATTTGTTTCGCACAAGCCCGTTGTTCCCTGCGCATCTCATCCATTTCTTCCATTAATTGTTGAATGTGGTCAATACTGTTTTGAGAATTTTCTTCAGATGAATGACTAGTTGTATGATCTTCAGAATTTTTTACATGATCACTAATGGGTTGTTGCTCTTGTGACTCTCTCACCATTTACCTTTGTTGAGAAGCCCCTATTGCATTACTCCCATGATATCCTGAATTGGCATCTTGATCTTGCATGTTTCTATGTGACACTGTTTTCATTTGTGTGAATCCTTTTGAGATGTTGTGATTTCTTCTAAGCTCAATCTTGTGTTGTTGTAGGGATTTCTTTACCAGTATTCTAAAAGAGCTCAGATAATAAGTTATGTGTTTGAAGAGGTTTTATCATTCTCAATAAATATATAATACAATCCGATTGAAATAAAATACTAAACTTAGTTTTTAAGATGTCATACACAAACCGAATAATTCTCTAATTTTTACCAATTTTAAAAGTTCATGTGCTAACAAGTTTATATCAAGTTTGAAAATTCAATTGAAAACTTTTTCCACTGTCTTTTTCAAGAATCAAAATTTTAGTTAAAGGTAAAAAAACCAAGAATTAGATGAACATAACATAATGGCCTGGTGAAAATTTATGAACTAAATTTTCAAACCATCAATTTAAAAAATATCATAGGGAATTTAATATATAAGTAAGGTATGAAATAACGAAATAATACATATGATCATAAAGACCAAATTACATATTCATCAACCAATTAATTCAAAGTAAAACCATATATAAAGGAAAGAAATTTTTCGATATGATGCTCAATCACTACATTTTAAGGAAAAGAATTTTTCAACAGAACATGATTAAAGATTTTAAAGATGAAAATTCTGACAGGTAGAATAAATTCTTTACTACCTCCCTGTTTCTAGCGCCAAATTGTGATGATAAAAATCTGGCATCTTTGGATCACAACCAAAAGCATTTAAACCATAGTACGGTACGATATCTTATCGTGAAATCAACTCCCATGATCATTTAAACAATGAGAATTAATCAATCAACTTAAAATGAATTGACTCAAACATTTAACGTGGTTCAACAGTCAGACTGTCTACATCCACGGGTAAAAAAGATTTGTATTCCTTTTATTATACATCATCATAAAATTCAACAAATAATTGGTATGTCATAAAATCATGAACATAATAATCATCGTAAACGGAACTTAAAATTTTGCATAAGTTCATACCTAAACTCTTTGCTATCACTTCAATGCCTTCATTCTAATTTTTCTCCCCCATTTCCAACCCCTTTTCCTGTTTATGAGCTTGGTATTTATAGACAATTTGATGGATCCCACCAATCTACCTTTCCACCTATTTATTCTTATCTTGATGCGATATGTAGTCCCGCAAATCTTATTTGCAATTTCCGCAAGGCCTGATCGTTCCTCCCGCAAGTCTTAGCATGCGTACTGTTTGCTTCTCGTAATTTCTCACGAAATCAAAAGTATCCTATTCTATATAGAAAAAGGGAATCAAATTCGAATAGGAGTAGATAATCGACATAAGTGGTAGGAGAATATAAAGCAAGGAATAAATGAAAGGAACAACCTATTATAGGAGGGATTTTTTCTCTTTCTAATCTTCGACACAAGAAAAGTTATCCCGCAGCTCTTCTGTGGTCTTGTAGTTAAGTTATTGTTTTTTGGATTGGGATGACTGTTGCGGTCTTATTTGAATCATGGCATGTTTGACACGTAGCTCTTTAAAGTGAATCGTCATGTTTTAGTTCTTTTTGTTCCGCAACTTGTAAAGTCGATACGTGTCAGTCATGCATCAATACTCATTATTACTCTTTATTGAGTCATGCTTTCCTGCAACCTGTTGTCAGTCGAGCAGTTAAAGTTGTCTGTCTTGATCAGTGTGCCTTACTTTCCCGCAATCCACGTGCCGGTCATGCATTAATACTGTCAGGTTCAAACTTTATCGAGTTTGCAGCTGTCGATTCAATGCTTTAGAAGGCTTTGTTTCAGTGTTTCTCGTCTTATTGTAACTCGTTACTTCTCCAATAATTTTAGACACGTACCTCAGAATTTATTTTCTCACACAAAGATCATGATTTTATCCCATATTTATCCTAAAAGACTAATCAATCATGATACATATATGATATATCAAACTCAATAACAGTGAGTTGACAAAGTTAACCAACAACACTCCAAATATCAGTTCTTTTTTATTTTTTAATCCCACATCAATGGTGAATTTTAAAAAATTTAAACTAAATGAAAGAAGATACATATATCAAACTCCATAACGGTGAAATTTTTCAAAAACACAAACATATATTGTAGAGACCCATGTTCTTTCCGTACCCTACAACTTCCAAAACAATTTACATAATTACACGTATCACTTTCTGCTCATACAGTCATATTCTTAAAAAAAAAACTATGTATACAGATTTGGTAATATGATCAAATACCATATTCTGTATTTTATTCTCTGTTTACAAATATGAAACACACAAAACGTTTATAATACTCGTCGTCCATGGAGAAGCCTGGACGCTGACTAGACAAAAGAGACGTGACAATTGGTCTAGCCTGTTCGTTTTGTTCCGTTTAAGGGCACTTCTTTTTACCCCCATGGGTAGTCTGGGCAGCATAACATGCACATTCATTATGGTTACCAGAAGTACCTGATGGAACACAGCTGCACCTAGAACAACAGGTTCCACAGGCCCTCTTACAAAGATTTGGCCTTGACGATAGCGAGCACCTCACATCACAAGCTGCTCCACAGTCTGTGAGAAAATTGAACAAAAAAAAATAACTTAGCTGCATTCAAGAATAATCTGTGATCATGGTAATCAGTACCAATTACGCAAATAATATCTTTCTCTACGACTGTTTGATTGAATATTTATGTAACATACCGATCCCTTTGAGTGACCTTCCAGCTGCCTGCAACACCAACATGTACACACAAACATAATTAGATTGCGATCTAATTTCATGATCAAAAAACAAAAGAAAGTACAGAAAAATGAAAAGCTAAGAGAAACTAGCTAGTAGTTGATCATAGGATAGTGTATGTACCATCTGATCGGCGGCAAAGACATGGACGAGATTGAGGAGGACGAGAGAGAGAACAAGTGAAGCAAGAAGAGCTTTAGAGATTGCCATGGTAGTTAGCTAATGAAAGAAAGAAAGGAGATAAAAACAGCTGGGGTTTTGGTTTTGATGGTCAACTCTAAAGTTGATCTTTTTCTTTGTTAAGCTTGCAGTTGCAGTGGTGAGGAAAATGAGAATGAAAGAGGTCTTATTTATAGAACGTTTTCATGAGTAGTAGTGTACTTGGTTTAGGTCCGTGTTATTGATAAGGGGCTTTTAATTATGAGCAGGTTAATTATGAGGAGGGCATATCCGAGGTGGGGGTGATTTACATTCTAGTATAATGCCAGCAATCAAGAAGCATAAAAAAACAAACAATGGGCAGCCGCAGCAGTAAGTAATAATTTAGTAGTAATACACAAAACTACAAGCTAGCTAATTCATGAGTTCCTAAGATTTAAAACTACATGTAGAAAAGATGCATGTATATCTATATCCTTTCTATGAACGGCTCAAGCTTAAGCCATTTGCAAAACGACATTGACCCTTTGTGTAGAAGAGTCTGTGCTTGCTTTTCTGTCCACTGTCAAGATTATGAGACTGTTACACGGACACATTTCATTGAATTTGTGCCATGTGGATGTCGATAAGGTAGAGAGTGGTTGCAATAAAAAAAATCTTTCTTATTGGCGATTAATAAGAAAATAATTCTGACATTATAGATACGTTTGAAAATCAGAGGTTTTGTTAATCTTATCCGTAAGTAGAACATTAAAACTCAGTTGCCCTTTAAGCATGCAGCTGCAATATGTTAGATGTGGCTAGCACTAGCATTTCAGTCCATATCTCTTTCCCAGGGTGAAGTTTTCATCGGATTCTATTTGCACCCAAATCAATATGTGTGCAGTGTGCCAATCACAAAAGATGAGAATTCGAGAAGCAGAACAAAAATATGGATGGTCAGGACTCAGGTCTAATAAGTTGCCATCTAGACAGCCATATATGGGCAGGGGGGCGGCCTATTTGTTCTTAAGTTGTTAGCACCAAACCCATGAAGCTCACAATTTAAATTAGAGACTATGATGATGATGATAACGACGATGATATGCCAACTTAAAAGGAAGATGCTTCCAAATCCTAATAAGAAAAACAAAATACAGCTGTAACTCACAGGGATTAGTTCTCAAAACTTGCCATTACAGCTGTCTAAGATACTGCTGCGACCACTTTTAACCTTCTTCTTCCGATGTCCAAACAAAAACCTCACTCTCTATAATCTAATGATTTCTAATCTAATCTATCTAACCTTCTATCTTCATTAAACTCAGTGTAGCCGTATAGGTTTCATTCATTTCACGCTTGCCCATAATAAAAAGTACTCTATTTCTTCAATTGAATATTTCAATAAAACGTCGAAATCCTCGGTCTTGGCCTGTTCACGTGTAACCATCGGCTTCACTGCTCGGCTAGCTCACCGAGATACTTTTTCTTTTTCTTTTTTTGGAATTTATACAGTTGGATAGGGTGTAAATTGGGACGTGTCAGTCCAGCATATGAGTTAGCCCAGTTTGATATAACACGTCAGTTTCGTGTGTTGTGCTGGGCCAGACTAATCGGT
>JAJJMC010007171.1:444634-474699 GCA_023531435.1 Papaver californicum | reverse complement strand
TTGAACACTTTTTGAGCCAATTTTTCCACAAATCTTTATTCTTCTAATGTACCTACAAAAGCAATAAAACACGTAATAGACACAAAATCGAATACTAACTCACTAGAAATTAAGGTGCAAATTAGACACTAAAATGTGTCTATCACTCCATCACCGAGGCAAGGAGGAAGCCTTTTTTCCATGATTAATTGGTAACTTTTAATAATTCTTTTATGACTTTTGTATTTATTTTTAATTGGAATTACGATTTTTCTTATTTGATTGTGATTTTATTTGATGGTTTATGTTAGGACCTATAGTTTTTGATGAGCCATGCTTGTGATTTACAATTGATATTTTACAAAATCTACCGTTGGAAAAAAAAATTATAGTCACCTATTTGAGCTAGAATTGTGTAGGATTATTATTTTTGGAACCAAATAAAGATGGTTAATGGTGAAATCCATAACCTCGGTATTTGTGAATATTATTTTCATATTTTTGTATATTTTTAGTTTAAAATTAGTTTATTAAATCTAAAATAAATCTTCACAAGTTCGAGAGTTTGAAACTCTTTTCTTACCACTATCACAAAACCATCAACTTTTGGCGCCGTCGACGTGGACTTGTTTTTAGATTTGTTTTTAGGTTAGTTAGTTTAGTTAGATTTTTATTTTTATTTGTTCTATTTTACGTTTTTGGGTATTTTTCTTCGTATTACAGGTTTTGGATCAAAAAGAAATTGGAGCCAAAGATTATATTGTTTGATTAAAGACTTAGGGTCAAAGATAAATCGAAAAGAACGGAAAAATAAGACAATATATATTTTTATTATTATTTTCTTTAGTTAATTTTTAATTTTTTTAGGGTTTTTATTTTTCTTTTTAGAAAATTGTATTAGGAAATTCTTATTATTTTAGGTGTTTTTCTGTTTTTTTCTTATTTTTGGACTTTGAACTTTGAACTTTTGGACATTATTATTTTTTAAAAACCTACGGAAGGGTAATTTAAATATAAACTGCAACAGGGAAGGACGACAATTACTATATTGTCTCGGCCCATCGGGTTTGTACACTGACACAGGAGTTGGTGGCCCGAGTCGACTTCAACGGTTCATCGCCCGTCTGGTACGGGAGGTAAGACTCGATCAACCCACGAATCCCCTGTCAGTGGGTATTTTGTATTCCTTCGTAATGCTTATATGTTGAGGACTTGAATACGGATTTACTTTTCTAGTAAAGGGCAAGGACTGGCCATATAAGATAAGGACTCGGATTTCATCATCTTTTCCTTCTTGCCCGTTTTAGGAACACGTTACCAAACGCAAACCTAAGCTTAAAATTTGACTAGAAAGAGACCTATAGGGTGACGAGCTTATTGGAAAGTCATTCAAAAGGACTGTATTGGTTACTTTGTTAGCCTAACTCAAAGTTTAGGAAGATTATTTTAAGTAGATTCGAGCCGCCTTGTAACCCAAAGAAACGTTGCCAAAGAGGCAGGGTTATTAAATCTCCTTAGAGCTTATCCTGTTTCTATTCGACTTAATCTAATTCGGATCGTTCTAAGAGATTTGCTAAAACTGTAACTAGTTGCCTTTTGGAAGAATAGAAGCTGGTCTAGAAACAATCAAAGTGGATCCATTATGATTTTGTTTGCTAGATTCAGTAGGTTTGATTTGGTTGAGTCGGCCTTGTTTGTGTATGTTTAGAAATCCCTTCCTGTTAGGATTTATTTTCTTAGATTTTTTGTTAATATATTAGGAAGTTTTTGTTAGAAAATGTCGAACTGGTATTATGAGGACCAATACAATGAATATCCGACTAAATTTAAAAATAAACATTATCTGTACTATCAACATAGTCTGGGTAGTAGTCGGGACCACCACCAACCTTTGGAGGTTATTGCTCATACCAAGGTGATCCCAATTACTATTTGTACATACACCCGTCTTATGAACATGAAAATGAGCAAAATTCGAGTTCTTTGTCTTGGAGGGATGCCCTAAAGCATATGCAATCTAGTACTTATAATGAACCTATTATGCCTCTAGAAGAATCACACGAGCAATTGTGATCTAGTACTTCTATGATCCATTTGTTTCTCTAAAGAATTCCATCAAGGAGTTGACTGAGGATACAAGAAGGTTTGTATTAAGTATGAGGGGAACAATTAGTAGTCAACCTCTTTCTCTAGAAGAATCACACGAGCAGTTTCAATCTAGTACTACTTATGATCCATTTGTTTTTCTAGAAGAATCCTCAGGGAGTTGATTGAGAATACAAAAAGATTCAGATTAAGTGGGTGGGAACAAATAGTAGTCCAACTATTTCTCTAGACGAATCCCTGAAGCAGTTGACTAAGAATACAAATAGATTTGCATTAAGTGTGAATGAAAGTCTTGCAAAGAATAATATTTCTCAAAATGATCTTAATTTCCAATATAGTGCTACCCTTGATAATTATTCACTTAGTCAAGAGGACGAGGATAGAATTGGTAACACTACATATTTAGAGGAGGTTCAAACATCTTCATATTATTATGATGATGAGGATAATATTGGTGAAGAATTTGAAATATACAGGCAGAGTGATCAAGAAATTGTCACTCCAATTGTGCTTCATGATGATAGTGTTATTTTTGGTTCAAATCCAAATAATTTTAATGATTATCACCTATTCAAAAGGAAGAGGATTTGACTAGAGATACCACTGTTTTAGACGATGTAGAATTTTCTTGTTTTGAAGCCGATAATGGTTTAGAGGAACGAGTTTGTTCTGAGACTAGTGCTTTAGAGTCTAACGATTCGAAGACAATAGTCTCTGACGAAGATGATGGACTTTTAGAGAATTTTAATGTGATAGAGGATGATTTGATTCAGGTTGATAGAATAGTTTCCCCAGTGGATTTTGTTGTCCTAGACACCCAACCTTTTCAGGTCCCAGAGGCTCAAATACCAGTGATCTTAGGTCGTCCTTTTTTAGCTACATATAATATCGTTATTAATTATGGAAATGGAATAATTAATTTTTCTTTCGGTAACATGACTATTGAACTGAATTTATTTAGTATGAGTAGACAGCCTTCTTGTGAGATCTATGATTTAGAAGAAGTGAACATAACTAGTAGTTCAGTTCAGAAATCTTTGCCAAACACTTTGTTAGAATATCCATTAGAGAAATGTCTATCCCACTTTGGGTTTGATGTTGACGATGATAATGTTATTAATGAGGTGAATACTTTATTAGATTCTGCACATTTGATGGACACTTATAATATATGGAAAGCTAAGTTTGAACTTCTACCAGTTTATAAGTCTACCTTATTTTCTTCTATAGAGGAAGTTGAGTGTAGTTCTGACCTTAAGGACCCTAGAATCAGACCAACAGTTTTTAGTCCATCTGAGAGTAATGTCCACCCTAAGTTTAGGGGTACCGATGATTTTTGTGATTCTCAAGTATCCCTTCTTAAAGTCCCTCACTTGGGACTTGACATATGCACCTCTACCATTTTTCAAGATCATTTTCAAACTAGATTCCTTAAGCCTGTTGATGTCCAGAAAGAAGTTCAGTTATTAGAGACCCATCCTCTGGTCTCTAACAAGAGTGACTTTGTTTTTCCACAAAAAAAATTTCTTCCATATATGGGAATGTTTGAATTTCAAATCTGTCATTTATTAAGTTTTGAGACTAAGCCTAATTACTTTAAGAGATTAGAATCGACACATTTGCTTAAGAATGACCACCATTTTCATAGTAGTCAACTGTGTGGGTCAAATCTGATTAACTTTGAGGATCCACAATTATTCAGGTTATTATTATGTGCTTCTAAGTTTTTAGTTGAGTTCTTCCAGACTCTACAACCTGACTCTCCTGATCTTGCCTATGAGGAAATCCAGCCAATGAAAATATTTTATCTATACCCTTTTATAGAGCCTGAACCTGAACCACAGCTAGATGTAGTTGTCTTAAACAGAAAACTAGATAAGGGTGTACTCGGTTTGTTCACTTTCTGGGCCTGCTGCAATTTCCTTCTATTTTGGATAGCATTATTTTATTCAGAAGACCCACAGTTGTTCCAACGATTGCTATATGATTCTATGAGGTGACTAATTCTTTCTTAGTCTGGCTGAAGTCTTTAAACTTATCACTTCTTGGGAGGTAAATGATGTAGTTTTAAATAGTGGTAAAATAGGTTCGATTCTCGTACTTGTGAAGATTTAATTTCTAGACTTGATTTTTAATAAACAGAAAATAAAGAGAATTTAAACAATTTGGTTTTAAAATGGATGAAGAAAAACTAGGGCTTAAGATTCCACCATTAACCAATACCTCAGTGATAACATCTAACAATTCTTATATTCAATTTAATCTAAATATGCCAAAGATAGGATTTTGAAATAATAATTGTTAATCAAGAGCATGAGACATCAAGAGTTTAAAAACCAAGTATGACCCATCAGAAGAAAACACAATTATTTGACAAAAAACATTTTTTCAATTTTAATTCAAGCAATTAATAATAAAATAATTGTAGAATAAATATAATTAAAATAGAAGTTACCACAATTATTTGATGAACGGCTTCCTCCGTCTACCCAGTGATGGTGATTAGCTCATTGTAATGGAAACACACTCAAAATAGACTTTCATTGCTCAAAAGGTGCTTACAATGGTGAAAAAAGAGTAACACAGAAGTTTTGAGACGTATATAAACGTTACAGTGAAGTGATCTCAGTGTTACAGAATAATTAAAAGGAAACAGGAAAGAAGAACGGACCGATACCGCAGTAGAAATAAGATTGCCTTAGCAGCTGCGCCAGCGACAGTATCAGCGACACTTCTGGAACGCCTTATGTTCTTCACCTTCTTCTTCACCAGCAGAACTCGTTTCTTCCTGGAATTTTTCCCAGTGCTTCTACCCCCATTTTCTTTGCTTCTCTTTAGTACTTATAGGCTTTGTTAACCTTAGGAACCCTTCCTAAGTTGATAAGGACACAAAGAATCATTCAAAACAAACTCCAATTGCGTGTAAATCCTAATCAGGATACAACTCCTTTTTCCAACCAGATGCACTTCTGACAGCCATTTTTTCCGGCTAAAACTCGTTGTTTACGTGTGTTTAACTTATTTTGGTTGTTTACTTCACTTTGGGTAGTTTAGAATTACCCCAAATCTCTAAAAACACGTATCAACCAAATTCAGAAAACTTCTCACGTGAAGAAAGTTTATTCCCGCCATTTTTCGGTTTCAAAATTCAAAAGGGAGGTGCCCCTAATCCAAGAGCTGGGTGCCTTTATCAATTCTTCTCGGGTGCCTTTAGTAATTTTCCCGGGTTCCTTTATCACTTTTCGATCCGCTTTTTCCATAGATATATATTTCTCAAAAATACCTACAAAGACATAAAAACTCATAATGAGTACAAAATCGAACACTATCAAAATAGAAAATCGAGCGCAATTTAGACACAAAAATGTGTCTATCAAATACCCCCAAACTTACTATTTGCTAGTCCTCGAGCAATCTAGTAAAATAAAATCCTAACTCACTTTCACAGGAATCGCGACTACATTTAGCATATGTAATAAGCCGTTAAACCCCTAGGTGTCCCTAGTGGACGAGTTTTGTCTCGTGAGGGTTTACAAGAGGTATACTCACAAAACCTTTACTCCAGATTTTAACGACTCGTAAACGATTAATGATAGACATTAAACAAGTTATTTAGTTGGCTTACTCAATTCTTCGGGTATGGAATCATTACCCTATATGAGTCCAATTAATGTACACGAGTGTTTACTCAAGCATACTAAAATTCATATATCAGACAACAGAGCTCTACTCAGATAATCGTTCAACCACAAGACTCAGAATCTAACACAGTTCAATCACATGAAAAGATTTAGAATATGGACATGGAAAATATGAAGGTTGCATGTGTTGACTAAGGTGAACGGTGTTTCCCATATCAGTTTGAAGGTCAGTGCCAGGATGAAACCTAATGAATTGAGATACGCATCCACTGGTCTTAAATCTAATACTAATATCGATTCAATTGGTATATACACGGGTTCCAGCGATCGACTTATTGAAAATAAAACAATAAATGTATTGATAACATGATTGGATCACATTGAATCCAAGCGCATGGTTCTTATCATCATCTTACATGATAGTTCCCATGGATCCTGCGTTCCACGCTTGCTTAGGCGACGGAGACAGGGAGAACACACACACATTGCTATCAAAGTGTCAATATTTAAAAAAAAAAAATCTTTTCTCTTTTTTTAAGAAAAATAAAAAATCTTTTCTCTTTTTTTTTAAAATAAAATAAAATGCAATAATGGGGCTTGATCTCAAAACACTCTATTTCATCCTGACAGTGATAAGAATTTGATAACGGGCCCCACCAAATCACTTAGAGAAACACAAAATTGCAAAAGTAAAAACAGAAAGTGATATGGTTGAGATAGACTCCGAGATGTGGTGACGAATATCATGTTATTTCTAACACCTGAACTTTGTCTTTTTATGAATAAACCATTTAACTGGGCACAACAATTCCTATAGAAAAAGAGCTAAGTTTCCATCTACCTAGAATGGTTAGTGTCACCCTGAATTGTTCACAAGCTTCTAGACTTTGGAGTTTTATATTTCATTAAAAGTTTCTCCCTTACCCACAAACTTAAATCTAACATTGTCCTCAATGTTCAAAAGATGAATGATTAAAAATATGAACAAGGAGAAACTGTTACCAGTGGAAAGAAAAGAGTTAAGGAAAAACTGTTACCATGTCGCATGAGCATGGGTTACCTCCCAAAAAGTATTAAGTTTAAAGTCTTCAGCCAAACTTAGAAAGAATTAGTCACCTCATAAAATCATATAACAATAGTCGGAACAACTGTGGGTCATCTGAATCAAATAGTGTTATCACAAATAAGAGGAAACTACAACAGTCCAAGAAAATTAACAAACTGAGCACACCCTTATTTAGTTTTATGTTTAAGACAACTACTTCTAGTTGTGGTTCAGGTTCAGGCTCTATAAAAGGGTCTAGATAAAATAATTTCATGGGATGGATTTCCTCGTAGGCAGGATCAAAAGAATCAGGTTGTAGAGTCTAGAATAACTCAACTAAGAACTTAAAAGCACATAATAATAACCTGAATAATTGTGGATCCTCAAAGTCAATCAGATTTGACTCACACAATTGACTACTATGAAGGTGGTCATTCTTAAGCAAATGTGTCGATTCGAATTCCCTAAAGTAATTAGGTCTAGTCTTAGAACTTAATAACTGACACATTTGAAATTCTAACGTTCCCACATATGGAAGAAAATATTTTGGTGGGAAAAAAAAAGTCAATCTTGGTATTATCGCCTAGGTAAACCACATCGACCATAGGATGAGTTTCTAACAACTGAACTTCTTTCTGGACATGATTAGGTTCGGGAAACAGTTCTTGAAGATAGTCTCTTAATATGATAGAGGCACAAACATCAAGTCCCAAGTGAGGTACTTTTAAAAGAGTCAAAGGTAAATCACAGGGAGAATGATAATCACCCCAAAACTTAGAATTTTGGTTGTCCCTAGATAGACTAGTCACAATTTCCCTAATTTCTAGATCATCAGATTCCTGAAAATGGTCAATTGCTTCTTCTGAGTTATAATCAAGTGGTGCATCCTCGTTCATATTTAAAATCTCTATGGGTATATCTTTGTTATCTAATACTATTGTTTCTAAATCGTTGGACTCTAAAACAGTATTTTCAGGATAAACCCGTTCCTCTAAACCATTATCGGCTTCAAAACAAGAAAGTTCTACATCATCTAAAACAGTGGTATCTCTAGTTAAATCCTCTTCCTTCTGAATAGGTGAATAATCATTAAAATTATTTGGATTTGAACGAGAACTAACACTATCATCATGAAGAACAATTGGAATGACAATTTCCCGATCACTTTGTCTGTATATTTCAAGTTCTTCACCAATACTATCCTCATCATCATAATAACATGAAGATGTTTGAACCTCGTCTACATAAGTAGTGTTACCAATTTCCTCGTCCTCTTGACTAGGTGAATAATTATCAAGGGTAGCACTATATTGGCAATTAAGATAATTTTTTTGAGCAATATTATTCTTTGCAGAAATTTCATTCACACTTAATCCAAACCTTTTTGTACTCTCAGTCAACTCCCTGAGGGATTCTTTTAGAAAATCAAATGGATCATAAGGGGTACTGGTTTGCAACTTCTCATGTGATTCTTCTAGAGGCATAATAGGTTCATGGGTAGTACTAGATTGCATTTGCTTTAGGGCATCCCTCCAAGACAAAGAATTGCATCTGTTTTAGGGTATCCCTCCAAGACAAAGAACTAGAATTTTGCTCACTTTCATGTTCATAAGATGGGTGTATGTACGAATAGTAATTGAGATCAACCTGGTATGAGTAATAACCTCCAAAAGGTTGGTGGTGATCCCGACTACTATCCGCACAATGTTGATAGTATGGATAATGTTTATTTTGAAATTCAGTCGGATACTCATTGTATTGGTCCTCATAATACCAGTTCGACATTTTCTAAAAACTTCCTAATATATTAAAAAAAATGTAAGAAAATAAATCTTAACATGAAGGGGGTTCTAAACATTCACAAACAAGGCCGACTCAACCAAATTAAACCTATTGAATCTAGCAAACAAAAAGCATGATGGCTCCACTTAGATTGTTTCTAGACCAGCTTATATTCTTTCGAAAGGCAACTAGTTATAATTTTAGCAAACCTCTTAGAACGATCCGAATTAGATTTAAGTCGAAGAGAAACAGGATAAGCTCTAAGGAGCTTTGATAACCCTATCTCTTTGGCACTTTTCCCTGGGTTACAAGGCGGCTCTAATCAACTTAAAATAATCTTCCTGAACTTCGAGTTTGGCTAATAAAGTAACCAGTACAGTCCTTTTGAACGAGTTTCCTATAAGCTCGTTACCCTATCGGTCTCTTTCTAGTCAAATTTTTAAGGTTTAGGTTCGCGTTTGGTAACGTGTTCCTAAAGCGGGCAAGAAGGAAACGGTGATGAAATCCGAGTCCTTATCTTGTATGGCTAGTTCTTGCCCTTTACTAGAAAAGTAAAATTTTATTTAATTCCTCAACATATATGCATACGAAGGAATACAGTAAACCCACTTGCAGGGGATTCGTGGGTTGATCGAGTCTTACCTCCCATACCAGACAGGGGATGAATCAGTTGTAGTCGACTCGGGCCACCGACTCCTGTGTCAGTGTGCGAACCCGAGGGGCCGAGACAATATCGTAATTGTCGTCATTCCCTTTAGCAGTATATATTTAAATTACCCTTCCGTAGGGTTTAAAAATAATAAAATGTTCAAAGTCCAAAATAAAGTCCAAAAAGTGTCCAAAAATAAAAGAAAAATTACAGAAATAATAAAAATTCCTAATACAATTTTCTAAACACATAAAATCTAAAGAAAATAAATCTAATTAATAAAAATAAAATCTAAAAATAAAAGTCTTTGTCTTCTTCTCCGTTCTTTAAGCTTTAACTTTTAACTCCAAGTCTTTAGCTTTAATTCCAAGTCTTTGGCTCACTTTCTTTTCGATCCAAAATCCAAAACATGTAGAGAAAAGATAAATACCGAAAGAAACGTAAAATAGAACAAAGTAAAATAATAAAAATAAAAATAAATAATAAAAATAAATCTAAAACTCTAAACCAAAAAACAAATCCGCGTCGGCGGCGCCAAAAATTGATGGGATTTTAGAATAGTGGTAAAAAGGGTTCGATTCTCGGACTTGTGAAGATTTAATTTCTGGACTTAATTTTTAATAACAGAAAATAAAGAGAATTTAAACAATTTGATTTTAAAATGGATGAAGAAAAACCAGGGCTTAAGATTCCACCATTATCCAATACCTCAGTGATAACATCTAACAATTCTTATATTCAATTTAATCTAAATATGCCAAAGATAGGTTTTTGAAAGAATAATTGTTAATCAAGAGCATGAGACATCAAGAGTTTAAAAACCAAGTATGACCCATCAGAAGAAAACACAATTATTTGAGAAAACCATTTTTTCAATTTTAATTCAAGCAATTAATAATAAAAGAATCATAGAATAAATATAATTAAAATAGAAGTTACCACAATTATTGGATGAACGGCTTCCTCTGTCGCCCCAGTGATGGTGATTAGCTCAATGTAATGGAAACACACTCAAATAGACTTTCATAGCTCAAAAGGTGCTTACAATGGTGAAAAAAGAGTAACACAAAAGTTTTGAGACGTATATAAACGTTACAGTGAAGTGATCTCAGTGTTACAGAAGAATTAAAAGGAAACAGGAAAGAAGAACGGACCGATACCGCAGTAGAAATAAGACTGACTTAGCAGCTGCGTCAGCGACAGTATCAGCGACACTTCTGGAACGCCTTATGTTTTTCACCTTCTTCTTCACCAGCAGAACTCGTTTCTTCCTGGAATTTTTCCCGGTGCTTCTGCCCCCATTTTCTTTGCTTCTCTTTAGTATTTATAGGCTTTGTTAACCTTAGGAACCCTTCTTAAGTTGATAAGGACACAAAGAATCATTCAAAACAAACTCCAATTACGTGTAAATCCTAATCAGGATACAACTCCTTTTTCCGACCAGATGCACTTCTGACAGCCATTTTTTCCGGCAAAAACTCGTTGTTGACGTGTGTTTAACTTATTTTGGTTGTTTACTTCACTTTGGGTAGTTTAGAATTACCCCAAATCTCTAAAAACACGTATCAACCAAATTCAGAAAACTTCTCACGTGAAGAAAGTTTCTTCCCGCCATTTTCGGTTTCAAAATTCAAAAGGGAGGTGCCCCTAATCCAAGAGCTGGGTGCCTTTATCAATTCTTCCCGGGTGCCTTTAGTAATTTTCCCGGGTTCCTTTATCACTTTTCGATCCGCTTTTTCCATAGATATTTATTTCTCAAAAATACCTACAAGGACATAAAAAACCAAAATAGGTACAAAATCGAACACTATCAAAATAGAAAATCGAGCGCAATCTAGACACAAAAATGTGTCTATCAGTAACCCATGCTCATGCGACACGGTAATATCTTTCCTTAACTCATTTTCTTCGATTGATAACAGTTTCTCCTTGTTCATGCTTTTAATAATTCACATTTAGAACATTGAGGACAATGTTAGATTTAAGTTTGGGGGTAAGGGAGAAACTTTTAGTGAAATATGAAACTCCAAAGTCTAGAAACTTGTGAACAATTCAGGATGACACTAACTATTCTAGGTAGATGGAAACTTAGATATTTTTCTATAGGAATTTGTGTGCCTAGCTAAATGGTCTATTCATAAAAGGATGCCTAGCTCAGGTGTTTGAAATAACATGATAGTTGTCACCATATCTCGGAATCTATCTCGACCATATCACCTTCTGTTTTTATTTTTGTAATTTTTTGTGTTTCTCTAAGTGATTTGGTGGGGCACCAATATCGAATTGTTATCACCGCCAGGATGAAGTAGAGTGTTTGAAATCAAGCCCCATTATTGTATTTTAGACCATTATTCAGACAAAAAAAAATATAAAAAATCGAGTATTGACACTTTGATACCAATATATGTGTGTTTTCCCTGTCTCCGTCGCCTAAGCAAGCTTGGAACGCAGGTTCCATGATAACTATCATGTGAGATGCTGATAAGGAGCATGCGCTTGGATTCAGTACATTTAAAAATAATAAATAATTGTTTTATTTTCAATAAATCGACCAGCTGAGTCAATATTAGTATAAGGAGTAAGACTAGTGGGAGTGTATCTCAATCCATTAGGATTCATCCTGGCACTGACCTTCAGACAGACATGGAAAACACCGTTCACCTTAGTCAACATGTGCAAACCTCATTTTGGCCACATCCATCTTCTAAATCTTTTCATGTGATTGTACTTTGATAGATTCTGAGTATCGTGGTTGAACGACTATCTAAGTAGAGTTTTGAATTATTGTATGAATTTTAGTACGCTGAGTGAAAACTCGTGTACAGTAATTGGACTCATATAGGGTAATGATTCTCATAGCCGAAAATTTTAGTATGCCAACTAAATAGCTTGTTTAGTGTTTACCCTCAATCGTTCACAGGTAGCTAGGGTTTGGAGTAAAGGTTTTGTGGGTATATCCCTTGTAAACCCTCACGAGACAAAACTCGTCCGATAGGGACACCTATGGGTTTAAAGGCTTGTTGCACAGGCTAAGTGCAATCGTGATGCTTGTGAAAGTGATTTAGGATTGATTTTTATTTTATAGATTTGATTTGCTCGAGGACTAGTAAATAATAAGTTTGGGGGTATTTGATAGACACATTTTTGTGTCTGATTTTTCTCAACTTTTTATATTGATAGTGCTCGATTGTGTACTAATTGTGTTATTTTATGTGTTTGTAGGTATTTTTGGAAAATAAACATCTTTGGAAAAATTGGCTCGAAAAAGTGTTACAGGCACCCGGGAATTTACTAAAGGCACCCAACAAGAAATGATAAAGTCACCTGTACTTTGGATAGGGGCACCTCAGGCACCCATTCTTTTCAAATTTAAAAGAGAAACTTGGCGGGAAGAATTCTCTCTTAATTATCGAATATGTGGAGAATCATTACATGTTTTGGAGAAGATCTTGGGGGTTATGACAAGGAGATATATTATTTCCTATTTAATAGAAACATGTACACATGATTTACACAAGAGATCAAAACAGAATCGTATTCCCGGAAGAAAAAAATAAAGGAAGAAAATTTCGGAATTACTGCGAATTAATGGAGATATTAGTCTGAGGTAGAAACAACAACAAGATATTTTCGAAGCTCAGAAAGGAATACATAAATTAGAATCAGGGATAAATCAAGTTCGTAAAGGAAATAATAAATCCCGAGAATAATTTGTGTCCTGTGATTAAAAGAGAATTGATTTCGAAGAGATAAGGGAGATGTTATTGTTGTATTATAAATAGAGAATATTGGAAAAGGTTTAGGGGGGCTGGCATAGGCCAGAAGCTCGAGAAAAAAATCCAGAAAAATCTGTTGATGTTGCTGCTGAAGAACACGAAAAACAGAGGCTACAGCAACGGTTTCTTCAACCTCTCAGCCACGGTTTCTTCATCCATTTGCAACGGATATCTTCGTCTTTGCAACATTTATCTTTAGTTGTAACGGTATCTTCAACACATCTGCAACGGATATTTTAGCATCTGCAACGTTTATCTTTAAGCTCTATTGTAACAGTTAATCTGTAACGTCCATAAAACGTTGCATTTTTCCTGTTACATTACTTTTAGCTTCTTTTCATCTTTCAAGCACTTTTTGAGCTATGTACTAATTTTTTGAGGGTATTTTGAGCAAGATGAGCTAAACCCCATCACTGAGGCAAAGAGGAAGCCATTTTTCCATGATTAATTGGTAACTTAAAATCTAACATCAGTAACTTAAACTACACTTATAATTAGGAGATATTATAGCGTTGGTATTGTGGTAGTGGTGCTGGTATGGTTGTTGAGGTGCTTCATGTCCATTCGTCTTTAGCAAAATTGCTTCTTTTCCGTACACATTGAGAGATCTTTTTCAATTATACGCCTTTCTTCCACATCTTGGTTGTGACGAATTTGTTCTTTTTGTGTTGTTAGCAAATCTTTCATAAGTTCATGTTGTTATTGTTCTTCACCATTCGTGTTTGTGTAAGATATTCAATGATTTTAGACTTCCCATCACTTAAGATTGAATCTTGCGGTGATGGTGTAGTGGGTATGTTTCATTATTGTCTTTTTTTGGATGTTATCTTCTTAAGGGGAACTTTTGACTTGCATTTTTCGCCCAATGCTATGGTAATTCCATCAACAAACAATAATATAGGCTTTGTATACTACGCGGTAGTAGTTAGATGAATTTTGAAATATTGATACCATAATGGACGTTAAACGAGTTTGAAATTGATTTCCAATGGGAGTAGAAGGGATACGGCTTGAAGATGGAATTTGGTTAAGGAATTGACTTGAAAAAGAACTTTGGGTGTTATTAGGGTCTTCAATTTCCAAAAAAGAAATAATTTCATCTTCCTCCATATCCGCCTTTTCAGTTTAATCCTCTATTACGTTCCTAATGTCTTCAAGCATTGCATATTCTTCGTCGCGTTTGAAAGCTTTGTTGTTTTCATTGAAAAAATCGTTTCTCACCATTATAAACTATAGTAATGAAAATGAAGCATAAGTTAATAGAAAGAAAATATTGACAAAAAATTTAAAGCAATTGTAGTGAACAAGTTTAGTTAACTTACACGGTTAATTTGATCCAACGTGTTATTGCTTTTGTTTAACGATTAAAATAAATTTAGCAAATTTATCCACTTCAACCTTGATGGTGCTAAATCTACTTTGAATTCCACTATCATTACGCTTATTCGGTTCCAACACAACTTCTACAAATTTTTCGAAGACTTTTTTCCAAAACAATTTTCTATCATCCGCATAAATTCATTCATTCTCTAGAATAATTATGTAATATGATGCAAGTCTTCTTGAGAAGAGCATTTCTTTTTCACCATTTTTGTATAAAAAAAGAGATAGAGAAAAAAAAGGAAGAAAAAAAAATTAGAAGATGATGTAAGGTGATTTGAGTGGAAAATCAAGTTGTTAGAAGATGATTTGGGGTGATCTGAGAAGAAAAACTATTTCCTATATATAAATATTTTTCACAAAAATTTTCAAAAAATAGTCATTGGGATCCGACTGTCCAGAAAATAGAGTCGTTAAACATATTGAAAGACCATGATTGAGTTTGAAAGGAATGTGAGAAAAAAAAGGTCAAATAAATAATAAATGAGGCGAAAACTCAGTTTCCGTAAATAATCTGGTGTACTTTACAGAAACTCCACGGTGTGTGGAAACTCAGCTTGTTACACATCTCTAGCACCCACTAGCCAAAACTTGGCTATAATTTACATTCTAGAGAAAAATTTGGCCATAACGATTACTCCTGGCTATAATTTAGCCAAAGGGAAGAAAACGACCCCTCCATAGTCTCTTAGTCACTCAGAATTTGTCTCTCGCTAAAATTTAACTCTGATGGACGAAACTTTGTTGCGTGACTCTGAAAACTTATCACTATGACACAAAATATACTCTTGAACTCATGCATTTCAATCAAGGACGGAGATAAGGGTGGCTCCCATCTCCCCTATTTTTTTAATAATTTAATTAAATACCTTGAAATTTTTAATATTTATAAAAAAATAATCATAATTAGCCCCCTCTATATTATTATTTTTAGATTAATCCCCTTATAAAATACTTCTGACTCCGTCCCTGATTTCAATGCTCCAGAACCTGTATCATGACCCAAAAATGTAATTGTAACATAACAATTGTATCCCGACTAAAATTCCTGCTTGACCCAATATCTTTCAAATGACTCAAAATTTATTAAGTGGTCCACAATTTATCTCGAGACCTGAAAATTTGCATGCGACCCAAATACGTATTATTGGGTCCATGGGGAACAATATCATGTTTTACCTAACATTGCATACCGAAATAAAATGTCTTGGAGTGAGTAAAACACTAAAACTCTAAAACGGGTTGCTTTAAGAAAATAGATTGAGTAATTGAAGCATAGGGAAATCTTAAAATTTATTGGAAATATTAATGTTTACGAATCGCATTTGAAATTAGTCCAAATTAATTATTCTTAAACTAGCCATGTGGAACTGTTTTATGGAACGAACAATGTCGTCCTCTTATGTTATCAGGTCCGATCACTATTAAGCTTTTCTTTTTTCTAACTATTGATGGCGAACTCACTTGAGAGCCATTAGTTCCATGTCTTTTATCCGGTTCGAAGATTGTTATACATATTTTCAGTATGATCTTATTGGGTGTCCCCGAAGGCACATTTTTTCCCAATGATTCACATCTCTGGTAGTCAACAGACCTAACATAACCTACTCTATTACTTTTGTAGATATTTATTTATTTTATTTTATTTTATTTTGAAACATGTAGATATTTTTTTTTGGAAATACTAATAATTCTCAATTATAGTACAACTCATCCATAAATAGAAAAAATCTCAAAGACAATTACCAGCGTCAGAGGTCGGCTAAATATTGTCCAAGTATTCTGCGTTAAACCATTGTAGTACATTTTGGATGTACATGGATGGACTATCTATCCTGAGTCTGACTGACTCTAGGGGAATGAGTATATCTCCATCAACCAACATTTCAGTGGTGGAACAACCGATGCTACATCCACGTTGAAAAATATGAGTACAAATTCTACACTTTTTAAAAATTTACTGCAATGAATAATACTCTCTCCATCAAAAATGTGGCCTATTTTTTTTTGGAATATGGAGAGTATTTTGTATAAAAGAATCGTCTTATCAAATTGTTCAGTGGTTTTCTTAAATAATCGGATTAATTATTTAAGTAGCCCAAAGCATCACAAAGTGGTCGCGTGGCCTAATGGATAAGGCGCTCGCCTCCGGAGCGGGAGATTGTGGGTTCGAGTCCCACCGTGATCGTTACTTTTTTTTTTCTTCCATTACCATTTTTTTGTCCTTTTAATTTGCCCCGACTGATTCCTGACCCTGTCAACCTTTTCTACCATCTTGGTTATTCACTTCTCCGTACACTAACTAATTTACAAACAAGGACGGTAACAGCAAAGTTGGCCAATTAAAACTGGTTTACATATATAAAATCACATTACACAAGAATCCTACTCCAGAACAAATACAACATTAATATGGGAGATGCATAGTCTGTTCCGACTTACGTAGTCTATAGCCATGGAACAGTCATGGTTTCTTTATATATATTTTAGCACCAAGAGGACATTTGCATTTCTATCTTTACAGTTACCCCGGGCAACAACAATTCAGATGTCAACATGACTAATACAAAAAGGAGAGAGTGAAACAGAATCGAACTAAGAAAAACTCTAAGCTGAAGTTATTGATGTGAATAGTTAGTGCCACATCGTGTAAGAGGAGATCGCTCAAGACTCATACTACTCCAGAGGGGAGACGTAGAACAAGTTGTCCGCCAAAAATGCTGTAAATAAGAAGAGAGATGAATAAATGTAACCGAAAAATCAGGAAAGAAACAATAATTAATACTGTATTAATCTAAATCAAGAAAAACCAGTGTCGCACAGTCATAAACGAACCTCTTCACATAATAATAACAGAAGTCTGCTAAGATGAAGGTTTGGACTATCTCTGACAAAAGAACCATAGAAGGCCACAGGCCATAACCCAAAGCTGTAAGTAGGCGTCCACGAGTATCTAGGACCTGCGAAAAAGGGAGAGAAAAGAAAGAAAAAATTTAGTGCTGCACCCTTTGAATATAAATTGAGAAATCAGCATGGAGAAACAGTATCTTATAGTTATGTGGCTGCATTGGTGGATTACAAGGTGTTTATCAACAAAATAATAATGGGGACTACAAAATGGAACCAGTGCCACCATAGACGAATTATGGTTAGGTATCTTTTAAACCTACTTGGCTTGATTGTCTTCTTTAGCTGTAAGAGTTACGTAGCTGCATCAGCGGACTACATGGTAGTAATTAAAAAAAAATAGCCTAAGGTGGAGGAAGAGCCAACACAGAAGGAATGATGTTTAGGTTTCCTAATTGACTGAATTGTTAAGATAACTATGAATTAGCATGAATTCGACATCTAATATTTGACGGTTCAAACCTATTTGATCATTTTCAAGGCCAACCAGAGTCAAAGTAGATTAAATGAATCAGTGTTCTGGATGTACTTAGTCAAAGCAAATCCACGTTTCTGGGGAAGAATAATATAAAGATGTGTGATGTGTCAGCTTATTCAAACCTGGAGGACCCAATGGGCACAGCTCAAGAACCTCGCGACGCCCAAGGCAAATACGTAATGCGCTGTAAATGGTTCAACGATCTGCAATTATCGACAAACATGAGAGTTTCAAAAACCGATCCATGTAAATAAACAAGTTTGTATTCATATGGCCTGTACCTTTGTGTTCTGCATCACCCGCAACTGGGGAAGCACTGAAACTGCTTCTAGGTACACACATAGAGCCCAGAGGATCCTGTTCAAAATATTATGTGACGTTGACGGATGAATGGCTAGAGCTAATACAGCACATGGCACCAACTGCATCAAAATTTTGCATAATCAGTAAAACATCACAAATAAACATAACCCGTTGTGGTAAAGAAACATCCGATCAGCACGGTAACAGTTCAATTGCTTCATAATATACCCCTCTAGTTATCTGCCTCAACATTTAGTAAAATCCCCATCCTTCCTAAGTTTGAAGTTATAGCTACACACACAAATGTCACTAAGAAACACTTTTTACTGTACATTACCAAGGGTGCTCCAACGCCTATATTTTCAGCACTAGCTTCAAAAAAAAATACCAGTTTGATACAAAAGAGGCATAAGAGAGAAGAGGAAGGGAGGAGGGTTGGATCACAAAAACTTACCACATAATAAATTGCAAAGTTGTCTTTATCCTCCATATAACTAGATCTTAGTTTAAAACGGATCATATAAATAACCCAGAGGGTTGTCCCCAATGTGGCTGTATCGAGGAGCGTGTGTATATCGTACTCCATAACAAAACTGCAATACAGTCTAACAGCTAGAAATATTGCTGTGAGTTCCTGGGATTTGAGTGAAAGTCCTACACAACGAATTCAAACAACAGATGAACAAAGGTAAGATGAAAAAGGAAACAGCAAATAATCCAGGATCTACTACAGACAGACATTAAGCAAAACATGCACAAGTAAGAAAGATAAAACTTTTGCACATCAAAGAGGTAAAGGTAATTTGACTTTACACGCTTGGACTAGTATGTTATTATTAGCAACTAGAAAGTATATTAAAGAATCAAAAAAAAACAAAAAACAATGTTAACCAGAATGAGCAAAGAAAAGAAGGTACCGATTAAATACCCCTCGGTTAGGCACCGAAAACCTTCTGGGCCACATTTAATCTTTACATATAATCACACACCCGTACATGCTACATGGCAATTCCAGAATACATATGATCACTTTTTGAATGCACAATGCACCATGTCATTGCTCATACGGTCTCACACACTATTTCAAACATCATCTTCTTTTGGGCCTTTGGCTACATCAAAGTAGTCCAAATTCAATAAATCTCTCTGCAACATTTTGATATGAAGTTATGAACCACCACTTATCTTTAACAAAATTTGTCATGGTCTGAGTATTTCCTATTTGGCATGTCCTATACAAACAAAAAGAACCTATACAATGCTTTTCAGAAATGATAAGTACTTTCACCCCTTATAAACCACAACCCTTTAACCACATCAATCGTATCTCCATGGACTATCTTTTGAATCATATCTTACTCTTACGCCTCTCCTCATCTCTTCCTAAAACTTATGGAAACAAACAAGCCTCTGAAGTTTCTTTTCAATCCAACTAATTAGAAGAGGTAAAGTGGTCGATAAGAATAGATAAAATAACACATACATGGAATCTACGTAACTAACTATAATATCAATTCATGGGTTCAGTTTTGGCAAAGATCATCCTATCAAAAGGCAACCATACCCACAAAAAGGCAAAGATTATTCCAAACTTAATAAACACATCAAAGTTGAGCTATTACTAACAACCAACCCAGCCCACATATTTAGAAACTATATTATACTAAATAAGTTTCTCTTCATTTTTACCATGTATCCATATAAAAGATAATTTATATTCTGAAATAGTATAAATTCGTCACCTGTGTTTAATCATATGTTAAAGTGCTTGCTGTGTGTATTGTGTCCTTGTGCTTGAAATTTACCTATTGGTTTTTTTGTAAATGGTAAGATGTCCTGCAGTTATTCTTGTTTGTATAAAGTGATGCATTCTTATGTAAGCTACGTGTTAAGTTTGTGGGAAATGAATGGAGTGGCCTAATATTATATATTCAAGGTTCAATATATGCTCTATGTCCGGGTTGGACTGTTCTATGAACATCGTATTCCCAGGCATGTTAATTTAAGGCCTGTCAAACACTCTATTATCATAGAGGCTTCCCACAAGCACTTCAACTAAGAAACTACAGAATTCACAACATACACATAATGAAAAGAAGTTGTATTTTACTTAAAAGTTTCTGTTATCGAGTTTTAATAACACTGATAAAATTTCACAACTAGCATATACAACAAAAAGGGTTCACATGTAACAAGGAGATTTCCCTCAATCCCTAAACTGAACTAAAAATTTTGGATTTCATTCTTTAAATTACACCCAACAAATCTAGAATCCATCCAATAAAACATCACAAAAATGATAGAACTCTTTTTTCTTTATAGGATAAAAAAGTCCAAACAAATTCACAGATCATAAATTGAATCAACAAGATCAAAAAGGGGAATAAAAAGGTCTTTCCTTTTCATTCAAATTAAGAGATTCCAAGAAATGCCAAAAGTAACATCTCATTAATTCACAAACTAGCATACAAAATCTAAGAAGCAATTAAGAAATTCTTACCAGCACAAGTTTTCTCCTTCATGAGTTTATAAATAAGAACTGAGACACCAATAGCATGAACAGCCTCAGCTGCAACAAAGAGATTATCGTGATCGTTTACGATAAATCTCAAGAGAACAAGAGCAGTCATTCCTGATACCACGGCTAAAAAAGCCTTCACCTTTGGTGGTTGTCTCCTTACCCATGTTGCTACAGCTTGGATAGGCTTCTTTTGTGCCCTCATCACTTATAAACTGATGGGTGTTGCAAATTATGCGCTTAGAGCTGACGGTTTGCACCACGTTCAGATAGAAATAGCTTTGAGAAAAGGAGGAATTTCAGGATTGGAATTATTAATGGAGGACAGATTTAGAAGTGGTTGATGCAATAGACAAGGTTTTCACTTTTTTTTCATCTGTTTTTTTGGTATTGATATTTCAGCCCAATATTTTGGGGTGGATAAACGGAAAGTTTTGTTGGTTGAGGATAGGCTCCGAAAACGTTGACTTGTGTTAACGCAGGTTAAAGGTGTTTTTTTTAGAGGTGTAGATTGGACCGTGTCATCATGGTTATGGACCGGTATATTATACTAAAATTTGAGTACATCACATGACCTATTAATATGAGGTCAACGTAATATCATAAAGCGATTGGTTTTTAAATGCGCGTATCTAAAAGAAATGGTGTTTGAGAATTGTATCAAGTCGAAAAAGGATACAAACTCTAAAGAGAGCTTATAGATGCATCATCGAGGGGAATGGGCTTATAGTGTTACTAAAGGGTAATTTGCAGCGGTAACCCAACCTAGCGATTGGAGATCCCATGGTCTAGGTTCAAAAGTGTCAACTAAATTCTGAATTACTAGTCAAATAACACCGAAAGAGATTTTCTATTTCTCATTCCCATGATAAGAGTCAGTGTTGCTTGTCAAGTAAGAGGTTGTGAATTTATCTTAATGATTCTTATAGATTAGTCTAACTAAGAAAAGTATGGCAGGATACTTTCAAATAGGAGATCATATATATGACTGAAAAGTGTGGGCGCTTCTATGATAACTATAAGGCGAAGTTAATCAATAGAACTCATGGAATACCAAGAACGTTCAGGGTTAAAGTGAACACAACCGAGAATTTGACGATTATAAGAAAATATAATTGTAGATACCTAAAATCGGGTGGAGGGTGAGACAAGGATTTAGGATTTTGAGTGTGAATTGCAGGAGGCTGAGCACGAATAGTTCTTGCCTAAAACAAAAAGATGGTCGTTCAAGGGATGATTCAGTCACGGACATAGAGGTAGGGTTGGTCTGGGGAGGGAAGCTAAAAAAGAAGATATCCGAGTTTGAGTTGCTGAGAAGTTACAGACAGAAACTCTAAGAGAGTTTTGTAGAAAACTATTGTTCGTTATGAACTTGTCATGTTATTGTGTATTGAATAACTGAAATTTGATCTATTTATAGCTTCTCAAAACCCTAATATCTAATCGGGTAGAAAAGGCTGAGGAGTAGTGATAAGCACCTCCTAATTAATCTCAGGAATAATTAAAGATAGATCAAGGATTGAGTATATCCTTCGCAGCTGACTCCTTGTGACCGACTGTTCTCTTCCTTGTGTGAGAAGGATTATACTCACACGTGTCGTAGACCGCCAAACCAAAACCTTAAACAT
Organism: Papaver californicum; assembly: GCA_023531435.1. Classification (NCBI taxonomy): domain Eukaryota; kingdom Viridiplantae; phylum Streptophyta; class Magnoliopsida; order Ranunculales; family Papaveraceae; genus Papaver; species Papaver californicum. The sequence continues at coordinate 452,507 of JAJJMC010007171.1, read as the reverse complement.
ATCCTTGTATGATATAGTAGTATTCTCCAGAGTTGACGTAACTTAGATAAATGAATACTTGTGTTCGTGTGCGAGGGACTACCTGAGTCATGTGGAGATATCACGCGACTTTTTATAGTTGTGTGTCTCATGAGGAAAGCACAAGCTTGGTTGAGGAGACCACATCATGTTGACTTTGTTGACTGCATCTGAGAATGACTTGAATGAATTTCTTTCTTGTAAAAAATGCTTGAACTGAGCTTTGTTGGGCGTGAGCTAGTTGTTGGCTTGCATGGCCATGTGCAGTCCCCATTGTAGATATATCTTAACTTGCAAGTGTTTTTTTAACTTGAGATTGAACTCGGATAGACTTAAAGATACCATGATGAACTGACATAGGTAGCGTAGAACTTGTATTCAGCTCGTAGAGATAAGATTATCTCATGAGTTAGTGGCAATCGAAGGTTTGTTTGAAATATGTAGAAATACTAATTTAGGGTTTGTTGCATTTGAACTTTAGTTTAGGTTTTAATTGTACCAAAATAGCGGCAAGGTAGAGGCGCGAGCATTAAACAGGGTTGGACGTCGCCTAGGAAGTTCCTATAGTAGGTGGCGTACAATCTAGGGATTTATTTCCTTAATTAAATTTGAGTAGACAATTTTCTGACTAGCTTTCCTTATTTGATCCAAACTCCTTTTGTGTAGCTTTTCCTGTTTGGGATAAATTATGTATAATAGATTGATTAGGAAAAAACTATGTGCAAACCTTGACTTGAACGTGCACTTGCTAGTGTCGGCTCCTCTTCTTGTGAGGACAGATCCTTGTCATACTAAATTTCTATGTATTCTTGAACTTAGGGTTTATCTTTCCCAACATTATAATTATGCTTGCTATTGGGATACACAGGGGAGAAGAAAAGGAGTGAGCGATGCTCTATCCATGTATGTGACCGGTGACACATGTGAAAATGAGCTAGGACACGACCTTGGCTTGATCTTTGAAAGTTATAACTCATCTCTTGTAGTTGGTTGGCTAGGGAGGAGGTTGAGACTTGATTTTTTTGAATGAAGCTTGGACCTGATATACATAAGGTTGCATGTCAAATCGATCACCGAACCGACCATAAGCCATTTTTTATTTTTCAAAACCGTTACCGAACCGATTTGGCTTCGGTTAGGTTTTGGACCGGGCCGAGTTAACCCAGTTGGATACGGTTTTTTTTTTTGTTTTAGATTTGTTGACATTCTTAGTAAAAAAATTGTAGACATATCTAGTCCAACATTTAGATTTGTCATGATAATCAAATATAATTACAGACAATGACAAATTTAATTCAACATTTAGATTAGAAATTACGGACAGTTTCTGAATCATTATTCATGATAATCAAATTCAACATTTAGATCCAAATTTAATATGTTATTTTATTCCTCATAAATCTTCAACCCTATCTTTATGGTTCTTTTTCTCTCTTTGATAAACAATTAATAAGTAACAACATCAGGTTCAACATTCAAATTGAAACCCAAGTTATTACTCATATTGTCTTCTTCACCCTTTGCATTCTTCAAAAATCTATTTTAAAAAAAACACCTTTATCCAAGATCAATACATACATCTGGATATAAAACAAGGGTTTTTAATTAAAATAAAGAGAAGTAAACAAAATAGAAATAAATTAAAAACTCTATTTAAGTAAACTACCAAAAACTTTATTTTAAAAACATGCGGTTCATTTTCATGAAAAACTAGACTTGGTTTATGTAAAATAGTCAATTGATAAAAATAAAAATAAATGGAAACATTAGAGAATTTCAACCTTTACTGTTGACAAAATAGTGGAGGAATGAACTATTGATTATTTTTATTGTGAAATGAAAAGAAAAAGAAGAATGAACTACTGATTATTATAGTTGTAAAAGAAAAAGAAGACGATGATGAAGTTGTTGTAGTATTGATGGTGGTGGGGCAATAGTGCTCGTGATGATGAAGATGGTATACGGTGGTGGTTGTACTGGTGAGGGAGTGGAAAAGATAAAAGAAGAAGAGTTAGTATGGAGTTAGGGATTAGGGTTTATAAAATAAATACCATATATATATATATATATATAGATAGATGTGGTAGATGGATGAACAAGATATAACGGAATGAACGACTCATGGATATCGGTTCCGTAGGGGTCGGTTCAGCCGGCCCTAAAGTTCAAACCATCAACCGAACCTTTGGATGGCCGGATTCTAATTTTTAAACTGTCACTGACCGTTGCATAAATGGTTCAGTGTCAGTTGAGTCGATTCTGGTTCGGTTTGTCGATTTGGCACGATTCTTGTGCATCCCTAGATATACATATCCTATGATGAGTTACTTCTTGCTCATAAAATTCTTAATTTAGAAATACCTAAAATATTGTATTTATAAAATTCTTATTTTAAAAATACCTAAAAAAAAAAAAATCTTTCATCGCTTCGATGTTAGCTTCTCTGAGGTATGAACGACATATTATTAATATGTGGGAGCTTGGACACATCTCCAATATGAATTTTGAAAGTCGTGTATTTATTTATGGTTGGACGTCTAGGGAAGAGTCTGAGGCTTAACATCTCTAACTGAAGCTTGGACTTAGCATGAATATTATGTGGTGAGTGATACCTTATTCATAGGGCTGAGACTTCATCACAAGTTGGTGATGACCAAAATCTTGTTTTGAATTTCATCGAAATTCTATCTTAGGGTTTGCTTTTTCCAAACCCTAATTTAGGCTACGCTTTGCACCATAGGCTTATGAATGGGCCTAAAAGCATGCATGGAAGAGACGAAGGAGTGGACGCACTCTGCTCATGTATGGGGTTGATAGTGTGCATGAACTAGGGCATGTTCATTCCCTTATCTCAACTTGGGAAGGTTATAGACTAAATTTCCTAATACGAGTCAGATTCCTATTTTTTGTTCGAATCAAATCCCTTACTCGTTTGAAGTAGGATTGATTTTCCAATTTGATTGAGAAAATGAAATTGTGTATTATACTTAATGCTTGGAGTACTTGAGTTCGATTCTTGATCTCTGAACTTTAGTTGCGGTATAAATATTTCAGAGTGATGATGTTCTCTTCTTTTTAGGTGAATTGTTCGATTTTTCCTCGAAGCGAAGCCAGCCAATCCCCGAATTACAGAAGTTAACGGAAGTAGTAAAGGCCTTGAACTCATTTTGTTGGAGACTTATCCTTTTTCGATCGATGAGATATCATTGGTAAATTTTATCTCTTGAATTGATTTTATCATTGCTCATACATACTCCTTATGCATTTGAATAAGTGGAAGGAAATATACTTATACAAGAACTTCTAGTGAGACCTGTATCTGAAAACTTCAGTTGGGTGACATTGTAGGAGAATCGATGCAAAATTTTCATACGAACTCCGATTGAGTGTTTAGTACCAACTTTTGTTTTTCGAGATACCCAAATATCATAAGAAAGAATAATCACTCTAGAGTTCGTTAGGTCATCCAAATATGCGTGCACTTTTGTTATCAAGAATCTCGTACAAATTTTAGAAATTTTTCAGATTGCGTGTACTTCAGTGCGAGAGTCATATATCTTAGCTATTTTATCCGATTGATGCACCATTTCTGTCAAAAATACCAAGACGAACAACTTTTATATTGATTGTAGGACCCAATTCTTCATTGATTGCTCCCAACTTGCACATCTTCAGGCTGCAATGCACAACACATTTGTAAAGAGACGAAATCATGTCCCTACTTGGATTTTGGCTAAATCCTAGCTTTTTAAATTGTACGAGACCGAGGTAACGACCAAATATAATGTCTTGGAATACAACATGATGTGTATTTGATCATAGTTAGTAGAGACACGCCTTAATGAATCGAAGCCCTAATTTTCATATTTTAGCCTTTCTTGTGAAAATCGAGCCTCAACTTAAACTTGTGCATAAAGCAGATTTTAAAACTGACCCATGAGTGTCTCTTTTGAGCGTAGGCTCTGGTATTGAAGTTTAAAATGAGATGACTCGATGCATAAGGGTGAGATTTAAGTCATAAAAGAGACTCGAGGAATGAGGCTTGCTTGTGAAACCGACTCATGCCTAACAAACCCTATCAGTTTCCTTGTTGAATACTTGCAAAGTCTTAGGCCTACCCCGGTTCACCTTTGCAAACCCTTGTCCACTTTACGTTTTTGGAAGATTCACAAATCATGAGTTAAAACTTCTTTTTAACTCGCTTTAAAAGTATAAGTTCTGCCATATTATAAATGGTCTCCAAACCGACATAGGTTAATTTTTTAAAATCCCTTATTACTTGTTAGCTTACTCAACTAAATGTGGAATGTTTCGTCATCCTTCATTTCTTTTCAAGTCATGAACTTGTATAAGTATCATACTTTTGTGATAATTTTTCATTCAAGAATTCTGCACTTATTTCTCCTGTGACTCGTAATGTTACTCGAGAAAACATGGAAGAAGTATGAAGAGTTAATAGTTGCAAAGATGTAGGATTTTAAAGGAGGAAGAAAATAACTCGTATCAATGATAAAGTGCATTCTCCTCGGTTTGAAGATTACCATCCTAATATAACTTGTTCCTTTGCTTATGAGCATCGTGATATAGAGGAATATACTATGATTTCAGCTGAAGTTGAGTATAATCTCTTAAAATACTTTGAAGTGATAAAGTTTAACTCATTACTGTTATTAACAATCAAGATTTCTTAAAATATGAGTTGGATAGAGTCTTTGTTGATCTTAATCTCATTAAATCTCATTACAATGAACTTCTAACTGAAGATATTTTTCATGTTCAATCTCTTGAAGTTGTTGAAGGCAGACTCAATAATAAAAATGTGAGGAGTCTATTAATGGCAACTGAAAAGAGATTTAGTGGTTGCACGTAATTTAATCCTAGTAAGACTTATTCGTATTTTTTTGTAGAGATGAACTACGCCGAGGAGTAGTATTATGAATGTTTTTAATTTTCTGAATCAACTACTTCTTTTTTATTATCATCTATATAATTTATGTTAAATTACGTCTATTGATAATAAATACTTGAAAATCATGATTATATCTTTTGTGTATTGGTTTCCATTTTTATTTTAGATTGTAATTTTCTATCATTTTTTTCTTTTTTGTCAATCTCATGATGATCTTTGAAAATTATGCTCTAAACTCTTTTAATTCTATTAAAAAGACTTAATTTTAATTATTTGTTGATTGATTTTTAGCTTAAATCTCCTTTGGAATTTTGCTAAAACTCGAAAAAATGTGAGGAGTCTGTTAATGGAAACTGAAAAGAGATTTAGTGGTTGCACTTAATTTAGTCCTAGTAAGACTTATTCGGATTTCTTTATAGAGAGGAACTACGTCGAGGAATAGTATTATGAATGTTTTTAATTTTCTGCAACTTCTTTTTTATTATCATCTATATAATTTATGTTAAATTATATCTATTGATAATAAATACTTGAAAATCATGATTATATCTTTTGTGTCTTGGTTTCCATTTTTATTTTAGATTGTAATTTTCTATATTTTTTTCTTTGTTGTCAATCTCATGATGATCTTCAAAATTATGCTCTCAACTCTTTTAATTCTATTAAAAAGACTTAATTTTAATTTTTTTGTTGATTGATCTTTAGCTTAAATCTCCTTTGGAATTTTGCTAAAACTCGAAAAATATTTTACTTGTAAAGGTAGTCGTGTTGTTCTCTTTTGGGAATGACATCAAATGGGGAAGAGTTCTTAATTGAACTTATGCTTAATTGGCATATCTTTTGTAGGGAATGTGGTCGTGGAATATAGGAGAAAAAGTACCTTTAATCTCTCCATGGTGAAAGAAACTAACTTTTATTGTAAAACTTAGTAGAATATCATTGGTGATATGATTGATTTTGTAGCCTTAATTGTTCTCTTAATGAATTAGTTCATGAATAACCTAGTTCTCGTCACCTTTGTCAACTTTGTGACAAAAAGAGGGAGAAATATTAGTAGTACACTACTAATGACATATTTATCTTTGAAGCATTATCTAAGGGGATGTGAATTAAATTATGCGTTCATCGTCAGATATAGCAAAAAGAGTCATGTAAAGAATAAGGGGGAGTCGGTATCACAATTTGAATTAGTATCACTTTATGTTTGAAAAGGTACCTTTGTGATTGAAGTGATAACAAATTATACTCATTGATATAAGAACTATGTACGAAATTCTTTTCATCTTTGCAAACTCTAAGGGGGAGTTTTGTTGAAAGTTGTTATCTATTGCTATACAAATCTTTCAATTGCATGTACTCAATGAACATATGCAGAACCGTAGAAGAACATTGAAGATTTAAGTATTTGTGGTGCAAGTCATATCTATAAAAGTCCATATGTATTTTAACGTTTTGTCACTAAAATTGACAAAACGGGAGATCGTTTGAGCGAATACTCGGTTGAACCCACAAGCATTGGTATGTCAAGTCCGTTGTCAAATTTATATGTCAAAATTATTTCTTGATTTGTAGCTACTAAAGTCTGCTTTGGTCTAGATTATATTAGGTAGTAGAGTCTAAGGAACTTCCAAGTTACTCTCGAATATTGAATATTGGAGGTCACACGAAGACATCAACTTGAAGAACTTCATCAAAGGTCCATTCCTTTCATACTATTTTCCCTTTTATTTATCTATCATTCGTAGCAATGTCGAATGACTTTAACAATTTCAAATAATATTCATGTGAAATTTCGTAATCCAAGCTTTGCTTAATTGGATTCGAGCTCAAGGGACACAAGATAAGATTTGGAAGTTTGAGTTTCTTACTCAAGTCATGTAGTTCGCTACTGATAATCTTCTTTGATCACTAAGCTCGTAAAACTCTTAATTAAGTCACGAATATGAAGTCTAGAAAGTTACACCGTTGAGTTCTCCTACAGTGAGTTCGCAAACCTAAGTCAGTTTAAGAATCCAAGCTATAACGAGTTTGCGAACCCAAGCTATACATTGAATTCGCGAACCCACATCATGAGTTTGCGAACCCAAGCTATCAACAAGTTCTCCTGTAGACTTTCCTAACTTGAGTTTGTGAACCCACATTATGGCCTATCTTCCCAGCTCAAATAGCTTGCATGTGATAAACCCTATAAATGATTTTATATCTTTATGCATCTGATGTTTTATTTTTAACAAAAGAAAGACTTCATATATTACCTTTCACCTGGAATGACTGGAAGTCAAATTGGTATTATATTCTACAACATATAATTCTTGTTTCTCTTTGCCAAGCTGGCTAAAGAGTGTGTACTAGTTATTACTTCAGGATATAATGAAAAATACAATGTTAAATACTTTAGATACGAGCTTAACCAAATCCTGAGCATAACTTCAGACTATCAGATAAGTAATCTCCAGCTTGTTGCCTTTTTTTAGACTTTACCAGATCCCTGGACATCTTCATCCTCGACATAATATGACAGTAAGTTATAGCAACATACATCATTTTTTCAAACCTTTTATGATATATTTTAGCATAAAAATCTCTTAAAATCACGGATCTCAAAATCCAAATCCATTAATAGGGAACTACAATGACTTTTCAAAAGTCCCTGTCTAACAACACCGATTCTTAATATTTTTTTTTTAAAAATCCTTGGTGACTAAGAGAGGGTTAGGCGTGGGAAAGTTTGTAAAACTCCCTAGACTCTCTAAAACTCCTTAAAACTCCCTAGACTCAAAACTCTTAAACTCACCCGAACTCTCCCACATTTTTTCAAATCCCTAAAACCCCTCTAACTCTAGAATTTTAGAACTAACAAGGATTTTAAGAGATTTTAAACAAATCTCTCACAACTAACAATGAATTTGGAGGTATTTTGAGAACAAAAATTATTGGTGTACCGCC
>JAJJMC010007171.1:430730-444624 GCA_023531435.1 Papaver californicum | reverse complement strand
GACTAACATGAGATTTGCTAACTACCCTGAAATACATTAAAATTTCTCGGACACTCTCACGACTAGCCTTCTGTAACAAGACATTTGAAATCTCCGAGACCCAGTGTTATGAAAGTGAGGTTATCAAAGTTGGGAGTTAGAGAGCACGAAGCTGCCACTAGTAAACGCAACTAACTCCATCAAAACTAAAACCCTATGCTCAAAGAGGGTTTTCCTCTCTATTGTGTTCTGCAACCATTTTCATCTTCAGACCTATTCGAGCAAAAGCAAAAAAACATCAAAAACCAAATACAACCTAGGGTTTTCAATAGAAGAGGTAATATCAACCGAGTATCCGCATCCCTTGCATTACCAATACAGAGATGGTTGATTCTAGTTCAAAGAAAAAATCAGCAGATAAAATCAGAAATAAGAAGAGAAAAGTAAGAAGTAGTGAAGAGAATGAAAGAGATTCAGAACCAGCTAAATTAGTTTCAGTAGAAGAGATAGAACAATATACTAACGAAGAAATTGAAGAAGAGGAGGAACAAGGAAGTGGGAATAAAAGGACTAAACCAACAGAAGGTCCTTACCGTAATTTAGAATTGATTTCATCACTTCAGAAGAAAGATATAGATAATCAAAGGTTAGTATACATTTATACTTCTCAGCACTTTTTTTTTCAGTGGATTGAATTACTGAATTATATGGTAATCATGAGTTTTGAGTAAATTAGGGTTTAATTCTTGTAGGAAACTTGAACTTGCACTGGAATACATTAATTCGTGGAAGTGTGATGATTATGATGGAGGTCTTCCAATAGTTAGCGATTCTCATTTAATTAAGGAACTCAATAAATGGGTTCAGTCACTGTTGATTACTGACCAAACACAAGGAGCTTTAAAATGTTGGGAGATTTTTAGATTCTGTTTAGATAAGTCACTGTATTTGCGAGTTCAGTTAAGTTTTAATCAGGAGAAAATTTTACGTGGATTTTCTTGTGTTGGAAAAAATGCTTTGCTAATACTGGACAAGGAAAATTCGGGTATTCTTAGTGAAAATTCTGAGTTTTACAGTTTTGTTTTAGATTGTGTTGCGTTGCTATTTACTTCACATGGAAGGGCATTTAGTGCTAATATGGATGTATTGTCCTCGACAGTTAGGACAATGATTGATGTTCTTCACAAGGTTTATTTGGTTAAAGTATCCAATGACAAAACAGGCATTTTGTTAATTCGCTTATCATGTTTGATTTTCGAGTATTTTGCTAATTTTTTGAGGGTACATCCTAGTCCAAAGAAAATTTTCCCTGATTTCTTAGATAAGCTTCTTGAACCATTGCTTAGTTTGTTAGTAACGGTGAATAAGCAAATTGATGGTTGTAATTCTACATTGACACAAAATTTGTTGAAGACAGTGGAAGACATTTTATCATATGGGTTATTCCATTCTGCTCATGTCAAGGAATTTCTAAGTTTACAGAGTAAAGAGGTGGGTATTGCGTACGACTTTTTGAAAGATTGGAGAAAATCGTATCTGAGAAGAGAATTTCTTCATTGGGAGCTGTGGGAGAGCTGTTTCGCTTGTTTGTTGTCATAGTGAAGAAGCAAAAGGGAGCTGTGCTGTCTGAGGGGATAAAATGACAGGGGAAATTGGGATTATACAGCAACTGGAAAAAGTTAATACAAGTTCCGAGTCCAACTTATCTCTTGGGTGCTAGGACAGTCATCGACAGCACTCATTCTTCTGATAGACTTGACATAGAAACCAGTAAAGCAGTATTTGATATCTTTTTATGGTTCATAAAGCCTTTGAAGCAGGAGATAGAAATATATAATGAAAGCAATTTGGAAGAAGGACGCATGCTGTTGGATGCTGCTCGTTGCACTCTTGAAGCTACCAATAAGATAATTGCCGGGTTTATGCATCAAAAAGTATATCTGAGGACGGAGGATACTTCTGATGGAGAGCATCTTAATTTCTTGAAGGGTTTGTATCAGACTCTTGTCTCATTTTCACCGAGGATACTTCTTTGGCTATCTGGTTTGGAAAATGGGACCTCTGTAGATGGCGTACCTTTGATAGCAAAAGAGATTATAGTTGCTCTTGGGTATTTGTTAGAAATTGAATATGAGGTTGCTGGAGAGGATTTGGAAAGCTTGTGGAAAATTATGTTGTCGTATTTAGCGATTGACCTACCTGTAACAGGTTCTCTCTCTTCACATGTCTTGCACTTTGGATGCCAGTTAATTAATATATACAGTGAGCTTCGCCAGGTTAGTGAATTCACTTTGATTACTTGCATTAAGAATTAAGATGCTTTCTGAACCCATATGAAGTTAGTCTGCATAATATAGTGGTAGTCAACTGATAACTGTTAAAGCTTTATTTCACCTTGATCTTGGGCTTGAATATTAGTTACTATTATTTCTTAAAATCTTTTGATAAAACATTATTATTCTTTTTATCATTGCGTATATGCAATGTTCTTTTGGTTTAACTGTACATAATTTCTTCCCTTTTTATTTATAGTTTTGGGTTTTTCTTGCTGTAGGTTAGTGAGCCAATATTTGCACTGTGTAAAGCTGTGAGGTTATTTTGTATTCCTGACAGTAAAGCATGTGTAAAATCAGTGACCATGTTGTTATGCTCTCAAGAGTTCAGGCTTGCGGTTTGTAAAGCTATCAAAACCATACCCGAGGGGCAGGCAAGTGGTTTCATCAAACAGCTAGAAAAAGATGTCTCTGATTCTTTAGTCTGGATGAAGACTAGCAGTTCAAAGGGCTAGGGGGGAGAGTTTGGAGAACCTTTAAATACACGTCGCAAGCAATATGTAAAATTGCAAGCTGAGCTTCTAGGAAGGGCACTATGTGAAGTGTATTCAATTTTATTAAACAATTTAGCTGTCACAACAGGGAACAGTATTGTTGTTGGGAACTCCATGCAGGACCTGATGAAATTTCTAGGTACGTTTCTAAGCATTCTGGTGAGAAAAGAACATTCGAAAGTCAGTGAGTTCCTTTTCTATGTCACCGGACACAGATATTCTAGTGAGAACAAAACATCAAGATTCAGTGTTTCATGGGTTTCCTTGTTCTTCTTTCGCATATATACTTCCTGCAGAAGCTTATTCAGGCAATTGATAAGCCTCATGCCTCCTGGACCATCTAAAAAGGTGTCAAAAGCAATGGGAGATTTTGTGACAGCATATTCTGGAAATGACTGCATGGAAAGAGCTGAAGGTTATTTTTCTTGGATAATTAGACCTTCAGACTCTCTCTTGACCATTATAAAATCTATAGAAGATTTTTGTGGTCAGGACACTGTAAAAAGTTGTGCACCCTTGGTTTATGTGATGCATACCATGGCTTGCCAGAGGCTCGCTGATCTGAGCCAGCAGATAGAAGCTTTTAAGTTCTTACAAAAGGAGCAGAATAACATGACGTTGACGGATGATAATACCTCAAATATGTTTGATAAAGAAATCAAAATCCTAAGGAAAGAAGCGAAGAGTGTTACCAAATATATCACGAAAAAGGTCAAACTGATGTCTGCTGATGTTTGTATAATTTCTGAAGGCAAAGAGCAACCCACTACACCCAAAGATGATGCATGGGACTTGCATATTCTCTCTCTGAATGAAAATTCATTGCCTACTGCTGTTTGGTATCTTCTCTGCCAAAATACTGATATTTGGGGCCCTCATGCCGCGAAGAAGAAGTTGAAGATGTTCCTGTGTCTGTTGTTCCATATTTTCCAGACCAGGGCTATAAGCAGTGGCAAAGACTTTATGAAGCATAAATTAAGCAAATCTCACAGCATGGAGAAAATCGCTCCGCATGAAATCACAATAGAGCTGCTACATGATAGTTTATTCTATGAACAAACAGTAAGAAGCACTGATACATTTTTTTTAACTTTTTTTTTTTTTTTTTGCATGTGATGGTTGTGATGTTTATATTGTTCACTGCCGTCCTAGTTTCTCTGCAGGTATTTTCCATCATGTTTTTTCTGATGTTCTGAAGCAATCTCTAGTATCGATATTTGGTGATTCTTTGGTGGGACAAACTGACATTAATGAGTGGGAAGGAATTTTAAATTAACTTGAGAAGACATCAATTACTCTTAACAGAAGACGTGGCAGACAGTGAAGTTTTGCCGATGAAGCCAGATTCCTTGTGTCTTGATTCCCCTTCCATGAAAGCACTAAGGAACTTTTAGCTTGTCGGAGCTTGCTTAATCTCTTATCTTGGATGCCTAAAGGTTACCTAAATTCAGAATCATTTTTCAGAGTGTGCCACTAATTTACTCAATCTTGAAAGGTATGTTCAGTTTTGTGTTGCTTCAATCCAATATGTTATTTTCCTTGAAGAAAACTTCAACTATGGTTTAGTGTAACACACTGACAGCTAGTTGACATCTTGGTTTATCCTGTCTCCAGTACCACAAAGGAGTGTTTCATAAACCAACTATTTAGCTTTTTCATGCATTTTGTTATTAAACATGTTTTCTCTTTTCCAGTTCTCTTGGCATTTTAAATATCTGGCTGTAATTTTTTGTCTTGTATACGGAAGATTTTTGTAAATTTTCTCGTCTTATTTGCTGCAATCTTGTTATGTATCTGTCTAGTTTTTAAATTGATGCAATGCATGTGTCGAATCATCTACTGCACAAAATACTGCCCTATTGATTTTAGGTTAATGACGCTACAAAATCAAGAATCCTTTCTTAATATCTGTCTTGTTATGCTGTAGTCTATTCTCATAACTTCGTATTACCTGCTGCCGTGTACTTTAGTTTTTACTTGAAAACGCCTATGTGCATGTAAAGCTTGAAGTCATGTTTTGAAGTGCTATTATTGAATCGTTTAATCTTCTTCTTTCAGGGTTTTGGTTGTCATGCTCTTACAGGATCAGGGTGAATTAAAGGTGGACAGTCACTATGAACTATTTGGATTGTTTGTAAGTTGTAGAAAGACCTTGAGATGCCTGTTAATGTCATTTCACGATGCTAGTGGTGAAGCTAAACAGTGTTCAATGATTCCAATATTTTCTGGGAATTCATATACTGTTTTACGGCTTTGGAAATCCGTCACTGCATTGGTTGAACTTCTGCCTGCATTTCCCAAAGAGCATGCTACTGAAGTGAGGCATATGAGTCTTTCTTTGATGGATGATACATCTTACATACTGTCGACATTAACCAAGGAGCAGTTTCTACTTTCCATTTCTTCCGCAATAAACAATGCAGAACTATCAAAAGAGTTACCCATTTCAGATGGGCTCAGCAAAAATAGAAGTTCGATTGAATCTGATCCAAGTTTAGGAACCTGGATGGAACATATGACAGAGAGTCTGAAAGAACATGCACAGTTATTACTTCCTACTATAGCTAGTTTCAAAACTGTGGAGTTGGACGATTTGTCTTGTTTAGTTACAAGCATTCATGGTTTCTTGTGGGACATCACATCCATTCTGAGAAGTTATGAGAAGGACACTGATGAGCACACTTACTAGTTAGTTGGCTTTCTCCTGTGTCCGAGGACTCCAAAGATTCTAAACTCAAGCTATTTATAGCCTTATCTGAGAACTTCATAAATTCATGCTTACATGCATTGTTTGTCATGGATTCCCAACAGCCATATGGTTCTGAGAATTTAATTGCTAAAGATTTGAGCTTAAAGAAAAAGCGATCTAGATCGGAGAATGCAGACTTTACTGTTGATATTCTGATTGATTCGTATGAGAGACAACTTTTAAAGAAACCTTTATTAAGATTATTGAAAGGTGAGAATCCTGAATTACCAGTTTGTGTCAGGCAGCTTCTGATTGGATCTTCAGCTATTTTAAGTCTTAAAATGAAGATATACAGCAGTAGTTTTTTTGCAAGCTCGATGCCTGTTTCTATCGCAATTTCACAGTACTTGCTGACAGAGTTCACAAATATGGTTCAAGAACCTCACTCATTTTCTTATATTTGTTTGGATGGAGTTGTAAAATATCTGAAAGTTTTGGGGAGTTATGTTTTAAAGAAGAACTCATTAAAAAATGTGTATGCTAGGTTGATTGGCATACATTTGCAGGCTATAGGGAGATGCATATCGTTATGTGGCAAAGAAGCTACACTAGCATCCCATGACACGGAATCTCTAGTACCAAGACACTCATGGGTCAAACGGGATCATTTAAGTTATCTACTGGGCACGGATGGAATAGTCTCAACGAATTTAGAGCCAGGCTTAGGCTCTCAATCAATGTCCTAGTCACTTCAAAGTTGCATCTAGAGACAGCTATTTAAGGCTGTAGAAAGAGCACTTGTCGGAGTGAACAACCGATGTAGCATGGGTTATGAAATATACACTGGAGGTCCAGATGAAGGAAAGGTTTCTGCAGTTGTTGCAGCGGGGGTTGACTGCTTTGATTCTGTTATTGATTTTGTTTCAGGTATTTGCCATTAATTTGATAATAGATCATTGGATCCAGTTTTAGAAAGATTTCATTAGGTTTACACAAGTGTTCATTTGTCTTTACTCTTTAGGCTCTTCAGAATGATGATGTTAATGTTAACATGTCAATCTATCAAACACATTAGAAGAAGTTAGATAGGTACACATACATCTTCCATCAGCTACTGGTATTCACAATACACAATCTGCAGCTTTTATTTTGTTATTCATTGGTTTTACCAGTCATTAACTTGCTACCATGTAACTGTTATAGTCCCAATGTTCTTTGTTCCTCCTATTTACACAACCATACCTGTTTTTTGGCACATTCTTCCCCTACTTCTATGATATGTTTTCCTTCAAACCTTACTATCTTTGTGGAGTTGAGGTGCACACAATTGTTACACTTCCTTATCTAGATAAGTCTGGAGCAGTTTTCGGGGAGAATTTTCATGGTAAAATTTTCAGCTGGAGAGAACTTGGTGTTTGTTTAGTATGTCGATCCTGAACAGTTTGATAATTGCATCTCTTCAAACAGATGCTAGAATTCACAAAACTACCCTATTTGCTTGCTGCCTACCTTGTATCCCTATTTTTTTCCTCCTCTCTAGGAAGTGCTTAAAATAAATCGTATCTTCAGCATTTCATGTAGCTTGGTAGCTTGCAATTTTCATTCTTTGCTTGAGCTCAAGTTGTTGTGTGATTATGGCACTTGATGGTCTTTGGTTGCACCTTTGTTCTGGCACCAGACATTTTTCTTTCTCGATAACACTAAGTCAGTGCTACTGTGGAAGGATTTATTTTTTGTTTTCAACTATGAATAGTAGGAGATATTACTTAGAGAACCACAATCAGAAAATTAAATGCTTATTTGTATCAAAATCTTGCAATTTTCTGACAGTAGACATGTTATGCAGGCCGAGACTCTCTTCCAATCTTGCAAAAGTACATCCAAAGTTTAACTAGTGCTGTGTTCAACATAGTTCTGCACTTGCGAGGTCCACAAATCTTCTATGCAAAGGTTACTTGTAGCACTGGAGATATTTGTCATCCTGGAGCAGTCATTCTTATGTGTGCTGAGGTGCTAACTAAAGTTGCTGGAAAACCTGCTCTCTTTCAAATGGATTCCTCACATGTCATACAATCTTTGCATTTACCTGGGGCGTTGTTCCAAGATTTCTGCTACCTTAGAATTTCCCAAACTTCTCCTGGTTCCTCAGTGGTGTCAGCTAACGTGAAGTTCACTACAGCTGGCAATCATCGGTGTACTGTGGATCAGAGGTTCGCTGTAGATCTATTTGCCACATGCTGCAGGTTATTGTCTACAGTTATTAGGCATCAAAAAAGGTATGTTAGCGGTGTCTTTTCCGTTAACTTGCACGAGATCAGTTATATTGTTCTATAGTACTTTCTACACTAAATCTTGGACTTCGGTATACTTATTTTTGCTTCTTTTTTCGCTGCAAAAATCTCTGAAGTTTAGATTATGTTGGTAAAACTTTTATATTTCTGTTGGATGCCATTGTTCTGGATTCTTGTCTTTTTGAAAATCGATCAGAAATTGTAGTTTATTGAAGGTTCAAATTTTTTTTTTTTTTTCCTATCCATTATTCGTCTTCGGTTTACCTTGGCTGAATTTTCAATGACCCAGCATTATTGAAGTCTTGATTTTTGTAAGTGTGTTTTTATTAGATTAGAATTGCAAACTGGGGCTCCCATAATCTATCCCGAATGATGTTAGTATGTATTGTGTGTACAGACATGCATACATATATACTTTCAAATCTTCATACACCTACTCCTCATACTAGGTCCTTCATCAACCTGTAGTTTTTCTTAGCATTTTTATTCAGGTTCTCTTGTTGTTTGATAGCTACCATCTTTCCAGTGAGACCATATTCTACATTTTTTTTTTTTCTTTTGATTTTTTTTTTTTCAACTTGATGACATGTAAATTTGGTAACTTA
Organism: Papaver californicum; assembly: GCA_023531435.1. Classification (NCBI taxonomy): domain Eukaryota; kingdom Viridiplantae; phylum Streptophyta; class Magnoliopsida; order Ranunculales; family Papaveraceae; genus Papaver; species Papaver californicum. Next base: position 436,233 of record JAJJMC010007171.1, on the reverse strand, counting down.
TTTCAGAAGATTATGTTAGTTATTTTTAAGATAAATAAATCCAGGTCACCATTTCACTGAGATGCGATGGCTATGTATGTTTTGCAGAGAAATTAAAGAGTCCATCTCTACTCTCCAATATTCGGTCTCCATTCTTCTTTGTTGTTTGGTAACAAGAGACATAGAGTTGGTTGACGAAAAAGGTTATTATACATGGGAAGTACAAGAAGGAAGAAAATGTGCTAGTTTCCTTGGCAGGATCTACGAAGAGGTTTGAGTTGTTCTGAACATCCCATTTTATATCATAGACAAGCTTGTACACTCATTCATGTCTTGTTTTGGTCACTTCCGTTTGGCTTTCTCCATATAACTAAAAAGAGCATTAGTTTTTTCACATAATTCAGACCTGATTGATTTATGCCGATTCTCCATCCCTATTGTTAAGAATCGTTATGTGATTACTGAATCTTCTTTTGCAGATAAAACAGCAAAAGGAAGTCTTTGAGCGATATACTTTGCATTTTCTATCAAATTACATATGGATTTATTCAGGATTGGGTCTTTCTAAAACAGGGATAAGACGGTATCATTAATCATTTTCTCTTCAACTTTGTTTTGTCTATGAAACAGATATTTATTCTCAACTTTCTGTTTAACAAAAATCTATTAAAAAAAATTTATTTCGAAACGACGGGGAGATAGACGAAGCTCTTAGACCAGGTGTCTATGCTTTAGTAGATGCATGTTCAGAAGACGATCTTCAATATCTTCATACTGTTTTTGAAGGTTAATAAAATTATCTGTTCTTTTTTCCTTTGAAAAAACGGAAAAGAAGGGCATCTATTTTGTAGGATAAAGATTTTCATGCTGGAATTTACTAATCATGTTCTGTGATTTGTGTATTTTGTAGACGGGCCTTGGCACAGGGACTTTGAAGACTCTGGTACACGATTACAAGCAGAATTACAAATATGGAGGGAAAGTCTGACTTTGTGGTAATCCCTCAAACTGTTTCATATCAATTTATCGAATATTCATTGTATACTGAAAATGGCAACACAAACGATAAAAGAAGACAGATTAATGAAGACATGCCCGAGTTACTTGACCGCAATTGTGGTCCCTTAAACATAAAAGCTTAAGGGCCGTAAAGCTTCATTTCAAATTGTATTCTAGTGTTTGTCTCGAGCTTACATTTTTTGGGAGAGAGATTTTTCTGAGGTAAAAATCTCAATAGGGGAAATTGGGTTCCATTTTCTATGGGGTTACGGTTTAATGTTTAGTTTTCTTCATGCTTTTTATTTATTTATTTTTCTTGATTTTGTATCAAATCTCAAGATGACCTCTCTACATAATTACAAGGTTCGATAGAGCTGAAATTTCCTCTTGCCATTCCCTTGTATGTTGAAATCAATGAAATTGATATCATGAATTTTTCTTTTACTTATACGTCTCTACCAGCAAGTCCTGCGAAAGTTGAAGCTTACTATAATGTACACCCACCGCGAAAGTTAGTGGTTGTACCGCTGCAATTAGCACGCGACAAGTTAAGTTGGTTAGTGAGAAACTTAAATGTTCACGTGCATCTTGAAGGGAAAGTATGACGAGTCTTGGAGTTAGGTATGGATGGATCGACTGACAGGCAGCACTGTATGACTATGGTCTATGGTTAATGTACCTTGGAATCCTTCTAGAAGCTGAAAATATAGGTTGTTATGGACTAGATGCGGGTAATACCAAATTCGTATCTACCCATCCGTTGCTCACCCCGTGTTGCATTACTCAAACTAAGCCAACATCAATCCTAGAGTATGTACGTGGGCTGTTGTTTGGGGTTTAAATGTGTGTGGTCACCGTGGTGTCCAAGGTATCTTGGCCACACAATGACGCTGTTGTTTGTTTGTGACTAAACGTCAAAAACTAGTACTCTAAAGGGAAATGTATTCTAGAAGACGGGAAATGAACTATTGTTATTTGCTATCCTGGTTAATCTATCAGGGATATCCTCCTACTTCCTACAACCCATCATTTAGAATTAGAAAGCTGAATGAAAAGATTTTCCGTGAAGATGTTATACTATGTCATGAAAGATGATCGACATTGTTGCTCATGATTTTGTAATTTAGTTAATTTTTTCTAGGTATGATTCACCAATCATTGAAAGATGATCGACATGATAGACAGAAAAGTTTTTAACGAACTCGGCGTGATAATAATTGTGTTGGGCAACTCGCTAGTTGCAAGTGTGCTTAGCCCGCAACTGATGCAAGTTGCAATACCCTCATGAGGTAAGGTGTAAGATCCATTTGCCCCCTAAACTAGTTAGCAATTAATTAGTTTCTAGCATTTTGCCATAAATAACTGGTAACGAGTGGGAGTGTCTGTTTTGTTTTTCTTTCTTTACTCAAGTCAGTTTCTTACCGTTAGTTAAACATTTATGGCTGCTTTACTTCAGGAAAGGGTAGGTTGGCACGAGAGGTAGCTAGAGCTGCCACGAGACTTTTTGTGTCTCACTTCAATTTATTATATAAACTCCTACTACTCGCTCTGTCTGTCAATTACATCCATCCACCATTCTCGTATTCCACTCCATTCTCAAATTCGCAATATATAGCCTGAAAAAAATATCAAAAAAACAAAACACAGTTTTAGAGTAATGGCTCCGTCCACATTAACAGCATTGATAGAGGAAAAAACATTACAACAAAGCTTTGTACGTGACGAAGATGAGCGTCCGAAAATAGCTTATAATGAATTCAGCAATGAAATTCCTATCATCTCTTTATCAGGAATTGATGATAATGAAGCAGAAGGTAGAAGATATGAGATTTGTAAGAAGATTGTTGAGGCCTGTGAAGATTGGGGTATATTTCAGGTTGTTGATCATGGTATTGATACGAGTCTTGTGTCCGAAATGACTCGCCTTGCTAGAGAGTTTTTCGCGTTATCACCCGAAGATAAACTTCGGTTTGACATGTCTGGTGGCAAAAAAGGTGGTTTCATCGTCTCCAGTCACCTTCAGGTAATTGATTATGCCGTAAATTCAACTAACACACGAAATTTTCAGTTTTCTACTTCAAGAATTTATGACCCAATTCAGCATATAAATTAAAAGGCTTAAATGTTAGTTGTTGACTTGGGTTCGAGTCTACTCGACCTCAAATTTATAACAACGGAAATAAAATGGTATATAAGTTAACAAAAGCCTTTTATAATTTGATTGGTAAATATTTAATGGTGCGTGTTCTGGATTACAGGGAGAAGCTGTTCAAGACTGGCGTGAAATTGTAACCTACTTTTCGTACCCAATTAGGAATAGGGACTACTCGAGATGGCCCGACAAGCCAGAGGGATGGAAAGAAGTGACGGAAACATACAGTGAGGAACTCATGGGTTTGGCTTGCAAATTACTGGAAGTATTATCTGAGGCGATGGATCTTGACAAAGAAGCTCTCACCAAAGCTTGTGTTGATATGGACCAGAAAGTGGTGGTTAATTTTTATCCAAAATGCCCACAGCCTGAACTCACTCTTGGACTAAAGCGACATACTGATCCTGGCACCATTACCTTACTTCTCCAAGATCAAGTTGGAGGTCTTCAAGCGACTAGAGACGGTGGCAAGACTTGGATCACGGTTCAGCCTGTTGAAGGAGCCTTTGTTGTCAACCTCGGTGATCATGGTCATGTGAGTCGTCACTTTTATATCCGGTTAAAGCAATATCAAATGGTTAAAATATTGAGATTACAGTGATTTATTATATGCTGTCTTGTTTTTTTTTGTTGTGAATCAGTATCTGAGCAATGGGAGATTCAAAAATGCAGACCACCAAGCAGTGGTGAACTCAAATTACAGTCGCTTGTCAATTGCAACGTTTCAAAACCCGGCTCCTGATGCAACTGTATACCCGCTTAACATCCGAGAGGGAGAGACACCAATTCTAGACGAACCAATGACGTTCATGGAGATGTACAAGAAAAAGATGAGCAAAGATATTGAGCTTGCCAAGCTTAAGAAATTGGCCAAAGAGAAGTTGGTGGAAGAGTTGGATAAAGCCAAGATTGAAGCCATACCAAAATCCGTTGACGACATTTTCGCTTGAAAAGTTGAGCTGTATGTTACTGCTATTAGAGTTGGATCATAGTCCACCCTATTTTTCTATTAAAATGTATGCAGCTTTTATTTTGTATGTAGCTTAATAATACAGTAGAAATTTATCTAATCGTCGTGACTATAATGTCAATGTATATCACCTGTCAGTGTCTATCTCTTGCCATTGTGATTTCCCTGATTCCACAGTGCAGATCCAAAACTGAACTAGAGAAAGGCTGAAAGCCACTGTGTGACCGTCTTTGCCACCAATATACACTTACTCCCAGTTTGGTATTCTGTGAATTTTTGCAGTAGTGAAAATTTGCAACCCTCTAAATTTAGAATTGCTTGTTAGGCTCAACGTTTTTGCGAAAATCACAGCCAATGCCCATGAAGATAGCGAAGTTGACTACGAAAATCTGCATATCTATGAGTATGAATTTTAACAGGACTGTGTATGCTAATTGGGACTTTATGTCTGGGTCTTGATATGGTTACTTAATGCAAATTGAGGTCCTTTTGAATTTCAGAACCTAAAATCTATGTTGGTATGGGCATGTTATTACTAAAACTAAGCCAACAGCTATAGAAAGGGAAGAACGTGAGTTGTTGTTCGGGGTTTAAATGTATGTGGTGTACAGGGTTTCTCGGCCACACAGACACAGTGACGCATTTGTTTGTTTAAGTAAACGACTAAATGTGAAACTAGAACACAAAGGGAAATGTATTCTAGAAGACTAGAAAGGAACAACTGCTATTTTCTATCCTTGTTAATCTGTCTACGTCCCTTCATTGAGGAGATCTTCTGTGAGGTTGTTATACAGTGTCATGATTTTTTAATCGAATTGTTTTCTCTTACCGTGATCAACCAATCATTAGAAGATGATCGACCAGATAAATGAAAATTTATCGGCAAACTACGCATGGAATCCAAGTCAAACTACGCATGGAATCCAAGTCTTTGCCAAAGTATGCACATCACAAGTAAAGATGACAATGTAGCTATTGTGTTAGGCAACTATCTAGTTTTTGTAGTACAATGGTAAAGTCACATGATAATGATGATGATGATATCAGTAACCTAAGTTCGAAACTCGTCAGTATTAAATTCTTTATCGATCAAAAAACTTTATGGTTGTTGGCACATTTAGCCGGCAACTGTTGCAGAATATTTTGTTGAGTCCACATTGTTGATAGTTTTGAGTTTTGACTTTTGAGATTTATGAACTGAATCCCATAATCAAAGATGAGTAGCGTGTGAGATCCAGTTGGCTGCTAAACCTTGTTAGAGCAAGGACTATGGGCAGGATGCTCTTTTCCAAAGTGAAGGAGTTTGATCAATTTTGATCAAATTAGACCCTATTATAGGTAGAGAGAAGACTGTTAGAGCAAATTTATTCCTGTAACAAAGAAACAAACCAAAACACCAGAAG
>JAJJMC010007171.1:404588-430720 GCA_023531435.1 Papaver californicum | reverse complement strand
TAAATTAGGTAACAAAACAATTTTTGGTAATAAATCACTTTTAATTCCAACAAAGACACTCTTTCACCCAAAGTCTATCAATCACTCCTTCAATCGAAGAAGTGATTACCAGTCTTCACTGGACGGGTGAACATCAGCCGTCTGGGTAAAAATTTCATACAACACCTGAAGTTCAATGATCAAACGGTTGAAATAATCAGACGTATAAACACCCATCTGGTTATTATTTTATCAAAAATAAATAAAATTAAAAGTTAGACGGGAAAGTCTAACTTTTTTTATCCCACAATTCTATAGTATACTTCTTCATCCAATCACTCCTCCGTTTTAAAAACCAGGCTCTGCTCTTAGCATTTTCTCACAAGTAAGCAGCAATAAATGTCTAATTGTCTGTTAGAGTGTGTTTTCTTTTGTTTTACGGACTTGCATCACTTATGTTATGATGTACTTCTCGAGGGGTAGTTGGCACGAGAGTTAGCTAGAGCTTCCACGTGACTTTTTATGTTTCACTTTAATATTTGCGGATAATATATATTGGATTCGGATTTTTGGATTATTATTTAAAAATGTAATAGATCCGATCTGAATTATACGTGTCCAGAGTGTTATATAAAAACATCAGAATTTAAATTTACAAAACTAATATCCACATTTAACATTTCGTTTTTCTTTTTTCTTTTTCAAAATTCTAAATCTTATACGAAAATTATTTATAAATATTTTTACTTTAGGAAAAATAATTATGATGGCCTATTAATATTTTGTAAAAATATGCTTTAAAAGGAAAAAATATATTTTACAAAAATATAAACAATTTGTTCTTTTCTTTTTTAGTATTAGTATGATTTTAGATTGCATAATCCATATTTGGATAAAGTTTAAGATATAAATTCGAATTGAAAAGGGTTATATCATTTTGGACCTCACGTCGATTTTGGATGTTGTATGATATTTTCGGATCCGGACCCGAATATTTTTCCATATGCATCTGAATCCATCCATTTATACCCTTACTCATAGATAAAGCAATGGAAAACTTATCAATTACTCGTAGAGTACACATCTTTATATACACAATCAAATACATGAGAAGGTATGAGATAAATATCGACTAATTCTAGACTTACCTAGTCAAGCTATTTTATATTACAGGAGATATAACTACCAATACAAATAGAATAACAAATAGATAAAAACTGCAGTAACCGTGTGGACTAATGAGTGTATACACGTCGATACCCCCTTCAAGTTAGAGCAGGCAGAGAAGCTTGAAAAATTCCCAACTTGCATTCAAGTTTCCTGAGTTGAGCGGCACCCAGAGGCTTCATAAAAATATATGCAAGTTGAGCTTCAGAAGCTATATGTGGTGGTTGAATGAGATTGCGAAGGATGTGCTCATAAACGAAATGACAATCTACATATCTCGATATGCTTTGCGCGTTCATGAAAAAATAGGATTATTTGTGATAAGCAATGTGGCATGACTGTCGCGATGAATAAGAATAAAGAATGTATTGAAACAATAAGATCAATAAATAAATAACACAACCATTGTAATTCAGCTGTTAAGTTAGTTAAAACACGACATTACGCTTCAGCAGGTAAACGTGAGGCAATAGGTTGCTTCTTGGATTTCCAAAAAATTGAACTATCACCCAATAAAATGAAATATCCAGTGATGGAATGACGAGTGGTAGGACATGCAACCCAATCTAAATCAGTAAAACCCCGTAACTGTAAAGAGCTACGAGAAGAAAGAAGAATAACATGCCCTATAGTACCATTTAAATATCAAAGAATGCGCAAAGCGGCATTGAGGTGAACAAACATAGGATAAGAAAAAAATAACCCAAATAAGTAATCGTATAACAATATCAGGTACGTTGTTACCATGAGATAAAATAGACGATCTATGAGTCGATAAAATTGAAGAGGGTCAAAAAGAGGATCACTATCAGTAGGCAACAATTGTGCTTCCCCATTGGAAAGGGAGATGGCTTTGTACCTGTTAAGCCAACATCACATAAAATATCAAGAGTATATTTACGTTGACAAAGAAAAATCCCATCGGAAGAGCGGGAAACCTCTATTCCTAGAAAAAAAAATTGTAAACGTCTAAGATTTTTGATGGAAAACAATGTTTCCAAACGTGAAACCAATTGGGAAATAGCAGTAGGGTCACTATGCCAGTAACAAAAATATCGTCTACATAGAATAAAACATATAGAGATAAAAAAATCTCGATGAAGAGTAAAAAATTAATAATCAGTCGTGGACTGCCGGAAAGCCTCGAAAATAAGGGAAGAATTTTTTTTCGCAAACCACTGTTAAGAGGAATGTTTAACACTGTAAAATAAATTTGTTAAACGACAAACTTGTTTAGAACTGACGAATCCAGGTGGGAGATCGCATATAAACTTCTTCGTCAAGATCACCTTGAAAAAATGCATCAAGTTGGTGTATATATCAACCTTTTATGGCAGTCAAAGAAAACAAAACTCTAACATTTGGGTATAACCTTTTGCAACCAAACAAGTTTAGTATCGCTCGTTACTATCATCAGACTTATACTTAATTTTGTAAATTCATTTACAACCAACAATGGACTTACCGGTAGGAAGAGGATTCATCTTTGTCCAAGTTATTGGCCTCTAATGCCTGAACTCCTTTAACCATGGCATCACGCCATATTGGAATCTACATTTCAACCTTAAAAAAAGTTGGTTCAACTGTATTCATAACTTTAGTCAATATTTTTTATTGAGAATGACTAAAATTATCAAACGACAAATAATTTGTCAAAGGATAAGTTTGAGATCGAGAACACCCAACAAATGGACAAACATATTCATTTTAAAATGACGGTGAACGGTGATGTCATTCTGATCATCGTAAAACTGGAATAATTGAATCATCTGCCGGTATAGTCGAGTCATCATTATGAGAGTCATCAGTAATGATTGGTGCATTCTTAACAGATTGAATAAGTATATGTCAAATTGGTGTAATATCATTATTTGAAGAGGAATTGGGATAGTTTTTAGGAGAATGAAAACAAAAGGAATGTCAAAATATAATCGTTTTCAATGGAAGGCATGTAAACATTTGACGAGGGGATGTCGAATGGAAAAACATTCTCATGAAAAACAACATCACGCAAATAAATTTACGACGTGATTGAATATCATAAACTAAATATCCCTTTTGAGCAAATAGATACCCGAAAAAATATAAGGTGTGATGCGCGAGGATCAAATTTATTTTTAATGTTAGTATTCAGAGCAAAATTCAAACATCCAAATACACGTAAGATAGAATAGTCAGAAGGCACACCAAGTAATTTCTCTTGTGGTGAACGACGGTTTAATAGGTGTGTTGGCATTTTATAGATAAAAAAAGTAACATCCATCAAACATTCTCCCCAATATTTAATAAGAAGATTAGAGTGAAAGCAAAAAGTACGGACAATATCAAGTAAACGTGGATGCTTTCTTTTAACAACACCGTGTTTTGTTATGGAGTGGAAACACAACTACGCCGGTGAATAATACCCATCTGGGTAAAATATGTTTTAAGCTCCTTGGATAAAAATTCAGTTCCATTATCCGATCAAAATTTATGAAGTTCAAAAATTAAATGAGAACCAGAACTTGAATACACTTTATGAATACATTGTTTATATTATTGTAGATGGTGGGTTTTTGTCAGGGCTAAAATGGTAAAAGATAAAGTTTCTGACCCAGGTCTCAGAAATATTGAACTTTGTAATCATACAAAGAATTTTAAAGCAGGCACTCATCCTTGTATCTCTCTATATATACATGAATGCATCACCTAGATGACCTCATCAGATTATTACATATACGATCAAATCCATTAGATGATTCAACATTCATCCTTGTACAAATACTCCACAGCTGAATTCCTGAAAATTACCTTATGTCAACATGCATGCTCAACTGAATGATATTTTACTTAGTAAAATGCCTATACAAATTTGTATAGAAGTATGTAGCAAGTTACATATGAATTTTCTTGACTAAAGCACCACAATTGTGCTTACATGCCAAGCCAAAATTATACTAAAGTACAAAATGTAGCTTCTACTAGCTAAATTTAAGCATGAAACGTCAATCTTTGCTTAAGGAAGTAATCAATGATATAAAGATTCATTATCTAACATCCAAGACGCAAGCAAATGGTCCGAAAAACCTAAAAAGGAGTTTTTACATTAAGCTCGTCAGGTACAATCCTACACTACCATGTACAAAGTCATGAGCTGGGAAGAATTAGTAATGAATCAAGGGATGAGTTTTATACCAAACTCTTCGTATATATGTCCTCTACAACATACCAAAAAATCACATCAATTGGACAAATAAGCTAAGAGATATGATAAAAAATTCAACTAAGTCGCAGTTGAAAAATTCATGAATTCTTCCTGACTTTTGTCTGTTTCGTCTTTTTGAGGCCAACTAAAAACTCAAATCCTTCCCCGTTGGAAGATAAGTGGTATTCTGGGCAACAAAAAGTTGGGCTAGATCATCGAAACAAAAACTGACTTCGTATGAAGATTTTACAGCGTTTTCAGTGAAAACCTTAAATATGAGTTTTATGACGACGAAGTTTCATAAAAATATTCATTATTTCAGTAAAATAAGAAGAAGAATTTGAGAGGGAAAAGGATATCTTGTCTATCCAAGTCCAAGGGGATGATGCCTCCTTACCTTGTCCTCCTTAGCTTAAACCATTAAGCTTGTCCTTCTTAGCTTAATCATTAAGCTTGTCCTTTTTAGTCTAAAAGCACAAAACATGTGCGTCTTAGTTCTTAAGACCAAACTTGTGCGTCTTAGTTCTAAGAAAAAAACTTGTGCGTCTTAGTTATCAAAGTTCAAACTTGTGCGTCTTTGTTTCAAGAATGAAACTTGTGCGTCTTAGTCTCAAAGGCAAAACTTGTGCGTCTTTTTCTCAACTACAAATCTTGTGCCTCTTACTTAAGTCACAAACACGGATGTCTTAGTATAGCTTCAACACTCATGCATCTTAGTGTGGCTTCAAAACACGGTGCGTCTTAGTGTGGCTTCAAACCTAATACGACTTAGTATAAGTCCAAACACTAATACATCTTAGGCATTAGTACTAAACCTAATCCGACTTAGGCATTAACTCAATGCTAATCCACCTTAGCATTATCTCCTAATGCTTGTATATTTTGGTTTGCTCACATATGCAAGCTTAACCCTAATTTGCCTATCAAAGGCCATACTAGGCCTCACTCATATATGTGGCCTCTCACACATGTATTCTATATGTGGCTTCATATACATATTTATGTGCTCAACAGCATACATTTATTTCTACAAAACAAACATGTCAATGCAAATTGACCTAGTTGAACATATTATTCCTCATAAATAGAATAACTATATATTTCACTGGATTTTAGTCATTTAAGACTCATCAGGCTAGTCAAGCAAGACAAGTCTCTAGTAAGAAGACTAAGCAAGTCTTATTCGACTTAATATTATTGTAGTACTTAATACTACAAAAATTACACGAGATATCAAATTTTACAAATGTGGGGATATTCACTAGGGTATTGGTCTGGCGGTCTACGACACGTGGTGCAACAATCCTCCCACTATAAAGAATCTGGAAAGTTCGATTATCAGTTGAGTAGAGAAGTGGTAGATTGAGCAACCGTCCGTTCAATCTCAAAAAGAGTGTGGAGCAGTTGTCAGCACATTCTCCACCATCTCCACTTCACCACTACTCAACCATCGACACTTCCAACATGAAGGTGTCAGGTGAATGGTTACAATATCTATGATATAAAATAGATTCTCAATCTATGGAGCGAACAACAAGTCTGAATTGGACACGATATTAAGACAAGTTTAAGTCTGATACAAGTTTAACAGAGAATAATATCAAACAATTCAATCATTTAATATTCTCACACATAGAGAAATTGTTCATAGCTATTCAACCAATTACATCCTACAGAGTCTGATACTTTGACCTCTATCCTTCTCCCGCTTCCTCCCTAAGGCCAACCCTTCTCCTTCTCCTTTGTGACTGAAGCAATACTGGAACGATCATTACTTGTTTTAAGCCATGATTGTACAGATTGATTTCTCAAATCTAAAGAAAGTACTTCAACAATACAAATATTTAAGGATTAGACGAACATTCATCTTCTCACCCCACTTTTCCAATTTACCCTTTGAATTTTTTTCCCCCACAAACAATTGCGTAATAACTTGATTAAAGAAATAAAACAAATATTTAAGTGTCTTATATTTTAATTTTATCAAAAAAAATCTAAGTACATCGAGAATAATCATCCATAATAATTAAAAATTACGATCACCATTCCACGAAGGGACTGTAAAGGGTCCCCAAATATCACAGTATGTGAATTTAAATGGAGAAATAATGGAAGTAATACTTGCATTAAATGATAAACGAGATTGTTTTTCCATAGGACATACAATAAACTTGTGATCAAAATTAGCATGCATATAACTAAGCTGATTTACGAGAATGCCTAAACTAGGGTGCCCTAAATCGAAAGGCTTATTCTTCATAAAGAAAGAACGGAAGACGAGCGTAGTTGATATAAGCCCGAAACTAAATCACCCTAACTAATAAATCCCGTCGTCGGTTGGTCCTGAAAGCGACAAGAATTGCAAGAAAAATAAAGTCTCAATTTCTAAACTTAAAATTCAAATTGAGAATTTTACAAGGAGAAATCAGCTAGCCTAATGATGTTACCAATATGGGCTACTTCAAATCTTGACTTGTTTACTGGTATAATATGGAAGAAGATTTCTGGAAGCAAAGAGGTAAAGAAAAATCTCTAAAATTTTGAGATAGAAACAATTGATACTTTCATATTATATCCAAGTTTAGGAAGAGGAAAACTCAAATTGGGACTCTCTAGAATAATATGGAAATATGGCTAATAAAGAAATATGATATTGAACTAAGATCTTATTTTTTTCAAAATGAGCATAACTATTACTCTACCCGACCCTTTTAATTACTTGCCTTATATCAATCCTTATATTTTTGATATTGATAATCCTATGCTGTTCAAAAGTCCATCTACAAACAAAGTCAAATAAGATAATTTTTAGTAATGAACTTGGAACACACTTGGTCCCGATGGATTTTCACCAGGATTTTATAAGGAAATGCGGAGTACTAATAGTGATGATACATTCTATATGGTTCAATCTTTTTTTTAGTCTAGGCATCTCTTTACACGATTAAACCATGACTATATTACTATTATACGCAAAAACAATAATCCTAAAAATGCTACTAAATTTAGACCCATAAACCGCGTAATGTTGTTTATATATAAGTTCATATCTAAACTTCTAGCCACTTGAAGTTTGGATATGACTAATATAGTTACTCTATCCTGTAAATTGACACATCATTCGTTGTCACCCTCATTTACAATTGCCCTATTTGGTATCATGTGAGTACTTAGAAACTTGTAAGCCCTATAAGTTTTAAACTACATTGTAAGTTGTTTTATCCTGCGAAAATCTCCACCTAATGCGTCAATGCCCATGAATATAACAATTTTTCTACAAAAATTTGCATCTTTTACACTATAAATTTTAGCAGGACTTTTGGCCATATTAAGTAGAGCTTTGTATTCTTTTTCAATGGACTACATCTTGTAAAAAAAATGATGATGAAAAATCAAATGAATCCAATGATGTTGTCGAGCCTTACATCAGGGACAGACCCAAGTTTTTTCCTTGGGTAGGGCTGGATTGTTACTAATTTACAAGGTGGCTGAAGGCTGCAGTAAATTTTTTGACGAATTGTGTAATTAGTAACTAATTATGGTTCATAAATAGAATACTAACTAAGTGACTTTCTTTTTATGTTTAGGACCATGTGTTTGTGGATTAATTAGTGTATCAACATTATCATTTTCGTCAAAATTATTTTTTTCACAAGTATGGGCTATTAATGTTGGGCTAATATTAATTTAGAACGACTTTTTGGGGACCAACCTATTTTTTAGGGGACCCTTAACTACTTAGGCCATATGCCTACAAAGCTAAGGGTGTCCTAATAGGATGAAACGACTAAGTTACCCTTTATTAAACTAATATTAAACCCTAAACCTAATGATATTTAAACCTAAATCTAAACCTAAACCTAATTATTTCTCTATCAGGAATAAAAGCTAATTTTCTCTTCTTTTTTTTTCCCTTTTCATCTCCCATAAACAATGGCTACACCGATTGATGAAGTGATTCAACAAAATCCGGTTGTTGATAGTGGAGGCAAAATCAAGACCCAAAAGAAAAAAGCAAAGGATGAATCTTTCAGTTCTAATGTTAAAAGGTTTTACTGAATCACATGAAGTTTTACCCAACTTCATACCATTGAGCGGAGCAATAAGGAAATTCTCGGCAAAACCATTAATTTCTATCAGTTTTTTTGATTCTTATTTCAACTTGAAATCATGAAAATTAATGTTCAAAACGTAGTATTAGTGAAAAGTTCAGTTAGAATCACCAGCCGAACTTTTTGCTAAGAAGAAGACCAAGAACAGTTCGGTTGAGAATAACATTTAGGGGCTAACCGAACTTTCGGAATAAAATGTTCGGTTAGAGATATTTTTTTTCCATTTGCCGAACATTAATCTGTTTTCGGTAACTTTAGCGTCAAACCTAGCCGAACTTTGTGATTGTTGACCGCACTTTTTGTTCGATTAATTCGATAAATACCAGCATAGTCGAACATTTACATTGGTTTATCCATATTAGACTCCGAAAGAAGGTAAAGGCAATGGAAAAGAAAAAAGGAAAGGAAAAGGCTGCGATGGCTGAAATGAGTGAAACTCTTTCTCCGGATCGAAAGGCTGAAAATCTTTCTCGTCCTCTTTTCAATTTAGGAAAAAGAGTTACTCCTGAAGAAATATATCAAATGATGTTGGATGATCCAGATTTTTCACAAATGATGAACGATCCTGATTGCGAATGGAACAGTCCTGACAATCCCCCCAACTACGTTGAAGTTCCATCTTCAGATGAAGAATCAGAGACAGAAATGATTTGAATGATAGAGGCTGATCCGGATTTTGATCCTCGATTCTTTTCCAGGGAGAAGGACTTTTCAGGCATAAACCCATACTACAACGAAGCTGGTGAGTACATAGATCCAGTTGAAAGAGACAAAGTTGTTGATAAGCCTAAAGAGAATGAGAAGGAAAAGAAGAAGAAGCAAGTAAAAGTTGATGATAGTAGGACCAAGTCGAGACTAACAAGGAGTGAAAGAATTTCATAAGATCAATGAGATTGATCACTTTGAATATCGATATTATGTTTTCTTTTTTCTAGAATGTGGGATGGTCCCCTCAAATTCTAAGGGTCCCCAAAAAATCATTCTTAATTTAGTATTGGACTAAAATTAGACTAATTATTATACTAAAACCAACCAAATTAATAGATAGACTAGAACTTCATATAGCCCCTCACTGGACCCGTCCCTATCTTACATTATGCTGTATAAGTCATTCTTTTTCGTGAACGGTAACCCAAAAATTAAAAATTAAATTTTACCCAAAATTAAAAATTGAATTTTACTTGATCTTTTGAGTTTTAACTCAGTTAATCTCTATCATCTTTTACTATATCTTCTGGAAATGAGTAACTTTAATTTTTAAGTCTCATTAAAAACTATCTTAGTGAGTTTAGCTTAAAAAAGAAAAACAAAAGAACAAAAAACGAAAATTAACCCGGAATCAAATATGACCCGAGTCAGACTTGCCAACGAACAAAAATTAGTTTGCTATCTGAATCGGAACGAGTTTACATTCACCAAACTCACCCTTATGTTGTCCCTTTCCAAAAAAAAAACCTAGTGAGCTGAGGTCCAAAACCGGCGCTTATTAGGGTTTCTTCACCTATTTTAAACCTATAAATTAGTATTCTTCAGTAATTCACACATTGTAACAGTTCTTCTCCGTCTTCACCAACTCAAAACATAAATCTTTTTCTGGAGATCAGTCTCTCTTTGTTTGTTTATCGTCTAATTGTTTTTGTTAGAGTTTTATTGATTAGGAGGAAGAATCCAAGTGATGAAAAAAATAACTGCAACAATATGAATTGGAATTAGGATTCCGTGATTCTTAGTATTTAAGTCTCTGATGGTTCTTCCTTTTTTTTCATCCTAAACAGTTTTATTCAATCTTGATTTTTTTTTTCATTATGTTTTTTTTTAATCAAAATATGGTCTGAGGTTGAGATGATGAACAATATATTGGTCCGTGTTTCTGAACAAACAATGTCGATAAACCTTAACCATTTCTGATCTCCCTCAAATAAACTTAGATTTTGTGATTAATTTGTTACCATTTATCTGATTGATTTGTTTCTGATAAAATAAAGCTAAACTTAGGAATATCGGTAGTGTAATTATGGGTGTAGATTTGTTTTTCTTAATTCTGTGAGATTTTCAATAGGAAAGGCTTTCATAATCCCGGATAGAACTTGATATTTTTTCGTGTTTGTCTGATTCATGGAAAGCCAATATCGAAGATTTGTGGGATGTTTCGCTGATAAATACCTTTTTTATTTTAATCTGGAGGTGTTTTAATAGTAGCTTTCCATACATGTAAATCCACTTCATTTTATATTATGAGGATTTGTAGTTTTACTAATCTTGGAGAAACATAGGGCTGCAGTATGAGTCGTATGACTCCGTGACTAAAATATTACCTTTTGTGTTTTTGGATGTTACCCTATGATCTAAAAGAACTTCTCCTGTTTGTGCCAAAAATCTCTTCAACATAAAATAATCAAAATCATCAAAAATCAATCAAAAGAAGAGAAGAAATTGAACACATCATTTAACGTGGTTCAGCCCTTAATGGCCTACGTCCACGGGTAGTGAAATTGTGAGGGTTTTTATTCATGAATTTGAGGTTACAAATTTGAAAACTCCATTGGAGTTCTCCTGTTTACAGAGATGTTTTGTTGGAGAAGAAACCTCCTTTTTTCCTCCCCTTTTTCTGTTCTTCTTCTTTCCCTTTTAAACGAAAATGCTTCAGCTTGGGTCGATGAGTCACCCAACTTGGGTCGATGAGTCACCCAACCCTCAATACGTGGCGTCCTCTAATCGTCTCATGTGTCGACCTAATCTCTTCCAGATATTTTCATGTGGCTTCTCCCTATCCATCCACTTGTCGATCTAATTTTCTTATCCTACGGGACTGGTTCGATCCATGTTTCGATCTCTGGTACGATCCCTGGTACGATCCTTGGTACGATCCAACAACATTTCGATCATGCATCGGGACATCTTGTACTCCACTGATATTGCTGCCACGTGTCAAGCAACTTTTTGATACTCACAACTTGCCCCTTTTTTCTTGAGAGTTATTTGAAGAAAAACTCTTAAGAAAATTACTTCAGTTACTTCTTGCTTGGCCTTGTCACGATAAGAGTATGAACCTGATCCATTCAAAAATAGAATTTTGCTGCAAAACTTATACATAAGCGCATATTAGCGTAATAATATTATTTCATGTATAAATCAATCAGGAATTCAAATTCAAAGTAACAATCGGAACGGGTCACATGTCAGGTTCTTCATTGGGCGTAATTTTTTTTATACGCGCCAAAGCCTATTCGCGCCAGACATTCTGATAATTGTGGTGGGTGGCATTTTAGCCTGTTCACCTTTCAATAAGAGTCCTTTTCATGACTTATACAAACAAGAAAAATTAAAGCAAGAGAAATTTTTAAGTCAAAGAAATAAAGGATACTTATCGTTAGTTGTATCGTTAAAGCTTTTCTTCCTTGTTCGGGAAGTGATGTCATCGCTTAGGGACCGAACCATGATGTAGCTCTGAAGTGTCCTTAGTGCGATCCATGCTTTGGATTAACAATACTTCAAATTTGTGCAACGGTAGCACTTCAGACTTGTGTATTTTCATGGCTTCGTCATATTTTTGTCCCTATAAAGCAAAATTTTATATATATACTGATCGTTGGGTTAAACATTTTTTCATAAGTACAATGGATCGAGATCCCACACATACGAAACAAACCCGAGCCAGGAGTAAGATACAGGGTTGGTCCCGAAACGTACCCTGAAAAATGATAACCAGACTCTGAAAAATGAGTATTTTGTATCAAGACTCTTTCATAGGTTCTGCGACCTAATAGTCTTATCATGTCTCCAGCCACGGAGCTCGGTAGGAACACACGCTTAATCTATCTCGGGCATGGAGTAAATTAATGTGTCCCATAAATTTGCTCTAGCCACTGAGCATTGTAGGAGCACACGCCTAATTTATCCCTGGCATGGAGTAAATTATGTGTGGTCCATCATTTTATTAAGACTCTTACATGGGTTCCCTTTTTGGGGATGCGCCCATTAGCCTTATTTCAAGAATTTTATATGAGTTCCCTCATTGGGGATGCACCCACCAGTCTTTTTTTGTCTCTTGAACGGAGAAATATCGGTAAGAAATATACCTGAAATGTAGATGAGAAGTAAACTTGAAAAATCATCCAGATATTTCTCATTTCTCATTTCTTATTTAAGACATATCCCATATTCTTCTATATACATGAGAAGCATATATAGAAATAAAATATGACATATATTTTTAAATAAGACATGAGAATTATCCAGATGAATATTCCGAAGTAATTGCTGTTTGAGAAATCAGAAGTATACGAATGTAGAAGTATTCGCCTTCCAGAAATATTTGATGATAGGTTGAAAGAGATCCCCATTTTTGAATGATAATTCATATTGGAACGTTCAGATTGCCGCAATAAATATAAGAGGCATTGCCTTTCGAAGAAGTTCAGAATAAATTGAAGTATTTACTGAATATTCTCCATGAAGTATGAGCCATTTGAAGTATCTATCAATTGTTGCCTTATGCTAAGAAGTACAAGGCATATAACTGGCGAATAATATTATTTATTTTTTATTAAGTAATTATTGAAATGAAATACCTAATTGACGCGCAGTATTTAGCCCATATAGCTAAAACTTTGATTTCTTTTTAGCATGCCCCCCAGTGCATTATTATTGCATAGCTGCCGCATCTCTGAAGTGTCCTTCATAAGTATCTTCACATCTCATAAAAATGTCTTAAACATTTCATGACATTAAATGGGTACAAGCTAAAAATGATTTTCATGCTTTTAATTGAATATTACTGTTAAATCTCATCAAACAAATTAGAATTTGTTCAGACTAAAAATTTATCATATTAAATCAATAAGTTTCTATGATTATGACATTAATTCTCATAATGCATGATATCACATGCGATTCAGATACTATTGAAATCATTTGATCAATTCATATTGTATGACATATGATGCGTATATAAATCAAATAAGCTCATGCTTTTTGAGCAATTACGAAAAATCATGATTGAATCATTTAAAGATGATAATCAATAATCATTCTTAAATTTAAATTGCTACTTTTAATACGCAATTAATATTATAAACTTTATAATCAAAAATTTAAAAAAGATAATGAGATAATGCATAATTATCTTTTCCGAAATGCTTGCGGATCGGTATATGTCTTTTGATGCTGTGATAATAATTATCTAGCTATATCATCATTTTTTTTTTTTTTAAATAATAAAGGAAATTTATCATGCATCATACAAAATGATAAGCAAAGAGATTTGGTCTGGTTCAACTGAGTTGGATCAACTCAGTGAGCCGACTCACTGGAAAGAAAATCCAGCAGAGTCTTGTCTGTTTTATGGGTATTCCAGCCTGATTCAGGCTATTAAAATCTGTCTTTCCCTGCAATGACTCTTAAGGTTCATACTAACGGAAACATATGAAACCAATTTCATGCATACAACAGAAATTTCCCTTTGGAGCTTCAGTTGTTAAACTAATGAGCAAATGAATCTAATTCTTAAAAACTAACTCATCTATACAGGATCTGAATGTACAAACATATATATAGGATATTTATTGAGGATTAAAGTATATGAGATTGAAAAAGTGGTTATAGCACAATCACCATGTGAGCCTATACAAGCTATAGCTTGTCAACACCGAATGCATAATCCAGGTTCAAAGGCATTACAGGCACGACACCTATTCTCTAAGAAACATCAGATTGGTCTCAATAAAATTAGATATGAAGTTTGAGTCATTTAAGGATCAAATTAGACTTGGGATAAACATTCAGCGGAGAAAACTCAATGCTAATTGCAAGCTACAGAAGAAACTCAAGGATAGTGCTATGAGTTAAAATTAAAACTCACTCATCATGAGCTATGAATTCATTTCAAAATGATGCTAATATTTTGATTACTACATGCTAAAATTAAAATACATCATATGTATAAATCAATTACGTTTACAGATCATGGAGATCTCAATCATGTCAGATTGCCAAATTTTACTATTCATGTTCACATTTTAATTTACAAAAGAACGATCATAATGAATAATATTCACTGTCTAGTCACAAGCAGACAATCAGTCATCTTATCATATCAATCATATAATCAGAGAAAATTGAGATTGTGTATGTATAGGGGTAAAGCCAGATTTCTAATACTTAAGTACCTATTTAGTGAAAAAATCAGAGAAATACTTAGCTCTTTGATGAGACTTATTGTGAGAACTGCGACATTCAACTGTGACCGTTAAATCGGAACCTGTTGAGGAGTCTTTTCCAAAAGTTGAGGCTGCCAGCTTCATTTGCAGGTAAGCAAACTTGAATCTCATACATGCATGTTAAAGGAAATATACACTTCAGCTGCAGAAGTGAAACTACCTCCCACATCCAAGGCTACAAATCTATCATTAGTTTACCATTTAAACTCACAAGATAACTTAGCTCTTCCCAGTCATTTAAGCATGGTTTCAATTTGAACATGTGAGAATTAACCTATGATACAACAATGTAAATCATATTTGAAATTAACAATTTTTCTGGACATCTACAGTAAACTAATACCACTATTGATCAGAGAGGTATATTCTCATTAGTGAGGTATCAAAAAATGGGAAAATCATAATGAAAGTAAAGTGAGGCATGTTCTCATCAGTTATAATACAGTGAGCTATACCTTGAATGTTCAGTTCACAATCGAACCTATCAGCAATTAGACTATTCCCATCTATCCACAACATGCTAATCAAATTTAGGATGTCAAACAGGACATAACTAAGCAAGTGTTCAAAATGAGAATTCAGAGAAATTGCAAGTGATGATTTAACTTAGAATCCTAACAGAACAACAAGGTTCAATCATCTCAAAGAGACAATACTGGGTCAAGCAGTTCTTAACACAATTCATTTCACAAGTTTAAAAATCTGGTTCAAGTTTAAAACAAGCAAGTTCAACACAGGTTTAATATGGCATTACAGTTTAAAAAGGTATAAACTTAGATTGTAAGACTGTCAAATGGGTATAGTGAAACAGATAGTTCAGTTGAATCATTGAGTTGCAGGTGGTCTTAAAGGAAAACAGGAGGGAAAAGCTTAAACATGGCATGGCGGGTTCAAACAGATTCAATAAAGGTTGACAGGTTCAAACTTAAAGATAAACAGGTGATGTTCAAATATAGGTCTCTCTTCAAGTTCAAGGGAAGATTTCACAAACATGCATGTTGAAACGTAGAAGTTAAGAATTCTAAAACAGGACATACAGGTTCATTTGATAACACAGGATCCTTTCTAAAACAGGAATTTGGTTAATGTACAGACATGTGCAGCTGTTGAGGATGGTTAAGAAGTACAGACAGTTAAGATGCAATAATACAAGAATATCTTTTAGAACATTTTAAAACCCAATCAAAACAGGAATCAAACCCCAAATGAATCTTGATTATCACTAGTGAAGGAAACCCTTTAATTCAATCAATGTCATGCACAGTTCCAAAACAGATTCTCAAGCCTCAAGACAAATTCAACTATATATAACATTCAATTTTCTCAGCACATTCAAACATAGCACAAGACTTCCTCCATATACATGAAAATTCAGGAATATGTCCTGCGAACATAGCCTACTGTCCATCTTAAAAACACGCCTTATACTTGCAGGATCCTAATGGAATTTTAACCCTACATTCACAACAACAACAGGGACATACTATAAAAATTTGAGCTAAAAGTGACGGTTAGATTATGAAATATGACTGATATCATATGATCCAAAATTGTTGAATTCAGGCAGACACAATCGTTTAAAATCCTCTATTTGAGGTACTTACTATGATCCATTTGTTTTGAAATTTTTACACATTACTCATAACAAAAATGGGTTCATCATATCCAAAAATGAGAGACAGGCATGCAGTATAAGTATTTCGTTTAAACTCAACAACTCAGTCATATCCTACAGGAATAGTTCTCTGTATTGCAACAATTTCCACTGCCTTTCCTAACCTGATCATAATGAAATTTGGAGGGTACCTCCATTACTTAGCAAGTAACAACATGATAAAATTTCAGAAAGATCCAACAGTTGGATCGATGGATATCAGTAGAACAAGAACTGAGGTTATATGGCATACAAGGCATACGGGATTTTCAAATAAGATTTGATAATATGATGAATTTTTACAAGCAAACCATATCATAGCAAATCAGTATGTTTATAAAACACCACTCTTTCTTACATAAGAACCCTAAAAATTAATTCCCACAATCTTGACCCATAAACATGAAATTTATGAACAAAACAGTTCACCCATGCATCCATATACCCTAAAATAGAGTTTAAACACTTCATTTGTTAAAAACCCTAATTTAACCAAAACCCAAATTTTACTGTGAACAAAGAATTTGAAATCGAAAATGAAATTAGATCATACAACCTGTTCATAGCATGTTTGTTGTGTGATATTTCGAACCCATTTACTGATATAAGCATGCATAATCATTTGAGTTTCATCCCCAACTTTCCCTGTAGACAGAGTTTAAAAGAAAAATAAAGAAGACAATGGATATCTAATGAAACCTGTGAGGGAAAACTTATGAGTTAAGCACTGAGTTGATTTTGCAAGCTCCAAATCCTTGCTTGCAACAGAGTTCAGGTGAGGAAAAAGAGAAGCAAAACTTCTTCTTAGGCTCGGTTAAAGAGAAAAGATGGAGGATCGCAATTTTTGCTGCTAGGTTTTGCTGTTTGCAATTTTTGGTTGTTGTAAACAATTTTTGCTGTTCTGTTTTCTTCATTCAATTAGCTTGATAACGTCAATTTAATCATAACCCAATCTTTTTTCTCTCATCAGTAACATAATTTCATTACCAATTGTATGTCAACTTCAACTTGATTCCCAAATCGCTAATTTCGATTGAACTCTGCATATCCCTAAATCTTCAATTCTCCGATCTTTGTGTAGCAAGTTGGATAAATCCATTACTCCCCCCTCCTTCTAGCACCAAATTGTTTGTGCCAAAAATCTCTTCAACACAAAACAACCAAAATCATCAAAAATCAATCAAAAGAAGAGAAGAAATTGAACACATCATTTAACGTGGTTCAGCCCTTAATGGCCTACGTCCACGGGTAGTGAAATTGTGAGGGTTTTTATTCATGAATTTGAGGTTACAAATTTGAAAACTCCATTGGAGTTCTCCTGTTTACAGAGATGTTTTGTTGGAGAAGAAACCTCCTTTTTTCCTCCCCTTTTTCTGTTCTTCTTCTTTCCCTTTTAAACGAAAATGCTTCAGCTTGGGTCGATGAGTCACCCAACTTGGGTCGATGAGTCACCCAACCCTCAATACGTGGCTTCCTCTAATCGTCCCATGTGTCGACCTAATCTCTTCCAGATATTTCCATGTGGCTTCTCCCTATCCGTCCACTTGCCGATCTAATTTTCTTATCCTACGGGACTGGTTCGATCCATGTTTCGATCCTTGGTTCGATCCCTGGTACGATCCCCGGTACGATCCAACAACATTTCGATCATGCATCGGGACATCTTGTACTCCACTGATATTGCTGCCACGTGTCAAGCAACTTTTTGATACTCGCATCCCCTAAACATCAAATGTACTTAGATGTTACTCTATGATCTCTTGTAGAAAAAGAGATGGTATTGCATTGTGGAGAGAACATGATCCATCTTAGATAGAAGTTGAAGTGGCTGCTGATGGTGGTGGTGGTGCTTATAATGCTGCATAAGATGATGATTTTGCTTCTGCTGATAACTAAGTTGGGATAAACAAGTCTTGATCTAGGAAACAAGTTTTAAAACCATTTTCGCAACTTAGTTATCAACATTAGTAGAATTATGGATTACTTCAATGTGTAAATTGGATACTGGACGAGGAAGATAGGGCACTTGCAAGTTGGTAGTCGAATACCGTTGACTATGATTGTCAACAACAGTTGACTGGACCTTTCTTTTATAGGATGGGTTATCCCTTAGTAGATCTATAGAGTTAGTAATACTAAAGCCTATTTTTGTTTCATGGTGGTGTAATAGTAAACCATCGTGTTACCTCAGCCTAGATTTTTTTTGAAGCATAAATAGGGCTGCACAAGAACCGGACCGGAATCGACGGAACCGTACCCCAAAAGAACCGAACTGAGGGTACAAGGTACATGGTACGGGTACAAAAAATGGGAACCGGGTACAAGGTACAGGTACTACCCCTGTACTTGTACCCTGTACCCTGTACCTGTACTTTCTCATGATCTTTTACAAAGTTGATTACTAAAACCTATTGCTCTTGATCTTTTATATGATTATATACTAGATGATAACTCTAATGTTGAGGAAGGTAATGTGATTTTTTTTTTCTTTTTTTTCTTTTCTATATTAGTCATCAATTCAATCTTTAACATAATATTCATTTCTACACATTTCGTAATACTGTATACATTTCGTAATTAGATTGAAATGGTAGAAACACTTAAATTTTCTATTTTTTTTATTTCAATAATTTACATTTAAATTTTAGATGTAACAAAAAAAAAAAAAAAACAGGGTACAGGGTACGTATCCGGAACCGGACCCAGGGTACAGGGTACAAAACCGGAACCGGACCCAGGATACAGGGTACAGGTACAAAATTTAAGAACCGACTATGGGAAGGTACATGTACAGGGTTCCACCAAGAACCGAACCAAACTGACCTTTGTGCAACCCTAAGCATAAACATATAATTTTCTTAATCTGTAGGGAGATTACATTTGGATCGGCAGTATCCATAAAGTCATACCTCGGCCTAGACGATGGTTCTAATTCAAATGTTTCTTTATATCTCAGTATAATATCTCAACACAACCAAGTATTTATTCTTCTCTCCCTCGCTGTCTATGGGTAAATCTTGTAAACAAAAGTTGCATTTTATAATTCTTTCGTATGGGAAATGGTCATTAGCTCCGGAGGAGTAGATAATGATCTTGTTGTAATGCTAACATAGTGTATCTTTCATGTCTGTCTATTCTCATGTGACTAATCATCCACTTGTTGTAATATCTGCATAATACTTTCTTCGCTCCAACTTACAGAAAAATTAAATTAAAAATCCACTAAGCAGAAATTAAATTAAGTTGAAAGAATTTAAAAGATTATTTTAAAAAAAACGTAGAAACTTATCTGACTTATCGTGCAGGTAAAGTTTCCTGTAGCGGACCCGGAGACTAGAGTATCAGTCTGAATTGCACCACAAAAACTTTATGTTGGATAGGACCATACCTTAACTTAAAAGTTGTAACACCATTATCAAAATTAATCCGATGTTAACACATACCAACTCCTGCATACAAGAGTAATTCCGTGTCTCTGGGGATTACCCAAATTTAATTCACAACTGGGTCTCACTGGAAAAATTTGGCCATCTCATAGCCACCTAAGTAAGCTGCAGCATCTTAAGTGTCACAAACAAGTTATTCATTCTCTGGGACCTATACATTGATTCACCAATAATTTAGCAAAATATCTAGTCAATCAAATTGTGATGTGATCTAGGGTCTAGATAAAGTATAATTTCACAAACATTTGCCCACCATATCAATCAAACAGTTTGATGAGTTTTCTAAACATATATTGTTTTGGAGCTGCTTCTTTACCAACAAGTACTTCAATAAATGGCATACAGAAATAGCCAAAGTTCTTCTGTCTTTCAAGTGTTTACTTTAAATCCTCTGCCATATCCAGTACTCATAATTCTATCTGTTATTTCAATCTTTCTAGGTATTTCCTGGTACTATAATTATGAAGATGTAATTGAAGAAACAGAAGAACAAATTGGTTGGGTAGTTAAAGCTTCACCTGTAGTTATACTGATTATTGTTCAGTGGCTCTCAACTATCGAGAATCCGGAACGTTTTTTTGCGAGTTCACCATACGAGCGGCGACGTAGGACTCACAGTCTTCCGTCTGAGGGTGCCCAACCGTGGATTGTCGCGGCGATAATTGTTCTATTGCTTGTCATGGTTTCTTACCAATCTACTTTCCAGGATGGCTGGTTGATCAGTTAGACAGAAGCTGTTCATCATATATTATTATTGCTCTTGGTTTGAATTTCTTGCTAAGGTTGTATATTTTAATTTTCAAATGAATTATTATTTGTAAAATTGGTATGCATAATTGTTGGATCTATTTATTTTTATGTATAATTTCAGTGATGTATCCTTTAATCGACCACCGGAATATATTCATTAAGGACAGATTTTTTGTTAAAAATCTGCCCCCAGCCGATCTTAAGGGATCAAGAAGTCAATGTATACGAGCCTGCCCCACAGATGTATTAGAAATGATATCTTAGAACCGATGTAAAGCTAACAAATAACTTCTGCTCCAAAAACATAAGACTATGTGGGTTGTAAAAAAGGTGAATCCGCTTGTCCAAACAGATTTCTTGAGTGTCTTAAATGAGTGAACCCTCGATCGTTCCTGTGATCTATTTCAATCATTGTTCTTTTAAAAATCCAACTAAAATGATACGGTATTATTCTCTACGACCCTAATGCCTCAACTATATATTCCACGACCAGACCTAAATTAGGCACTAAACATATTACCATTTTATAAAATATCTCTCTATAATCTTAGATTATCACTTTACTTGATATAAGTTCACCATGAGTTTACAAGTTGGTTAATTTACATATACGCATATACAGAAGTGATTAAGAATATGACTACCACAGAAGTCCAAATAACAGAAGTCCAAACCAGGGAGACTGAATGAACAGATGAGTGCAGGTACAAAATAATAACCAAAAGCAACACAACCCACAAAGCCACACCCCAGGGCGAACCCCCCGCTTCATAAATTAAGTCATGTTGGTCTTGTTGTCTCGGAACTAGATCGTCAAAGATAGAAGAAGAACACATAGTCGACCTCACTATGAGTACCAATAAGACCACTAGAAACAGTAAAATCTCGAAACCCGATTTTACCCGGTTAGTTTGATGTTTGTGTTCGTTCCGGATTGAACTTGAGAGTGACATGAAGAAGATGATGATGCCAAATATAGCAACTAAAGGGAATGGAGGACGTGAGACTGATGATATTGTTCGTGCTGTCCATCCATTTTTCCATTCTCTACCTCTTTCCGTCAAATTGTCGCTTAAAAACCAAGCCATTTGTGCAACGGAAGTACATATGATAAATACGATGAGAATAAGTTAGTTAGGGTCTTGTGTTTATATATAGGAAAATGATGAGTCGGTTTGAGGTTGCTTACGTTGGACTATGGTTAACTTGGTATAAATACCCGAGCTTGATCTGATCATGATATGAAGATTCTTGATTCTTCTATAAACTTTATCTCTTTGCACCGACTTCTCTTTTGGACTCATTTTTATGCCCACGCAAACTTTATTAGCATGTTGTCATGTATATCTACACCTTCGTATCTGTCGATTGATAATGTCAATTTACATCTCACAAGCAACATCAATTGGAATTTGGAGGTGGTGATTAATCTAATTAACGACTCTTAATTGGCCAGTGCTAGACAAGTGAGACCGGCCGAGATGATAAATCTCAGTCTGGATAGTTGTGAACTTAACAGGCTACCAAGAGCATATTAATCACCACCACCACAGCCAGCCCTGGTGCAACCTAGACTGTTTATTTTTTTAGTCTCATCTTTGTTTCTTTGTTTTTCTTTGGGCTTTTGTTCTATCTAAGATCAATGGATAATCAGTAGTTTCGTCAAGTTTGTAGACTACCGATTATAAAAAGTAGCCTCAAATTAAATTTTATTTTTTAATTTTAAAATCTTAAATTAGTATAATCAGTAGTATAATCAAGTTTGATATCCATCGATTACGATTGTTGTCCCAAATTTTAAAAAACTTTCAACTTCAAAATTTTTAATGTCGTATAATCTGTAGGTTAGTCAAGTTCTATATTACCGATTATGAAAGTAGTCCCACGTGTAAAAATATTTCACTTTGAAAATTTTAAAAATTTCCAAGTCATATAATCAGTAAAAAGGTACTAACCTTATCTACCGATCACACTGATTTTTGTGTCCAAAAAAACTGACTAGTTTTAGGTTTTGAACGATAGATTTTGGATTTTATTTTCAATCGATTGTAATATAACCTGGGGATTTTGACAGCTGAAGAGAACTAATTGGGGGCTACTAATAAGATAAAATAGTGTCATTAGGAAGTAATTTTCCATCACCCCTTATCCACATATTTTATGTAATGGATGATATACTCTTGGTTAATTAGTGTTAATCATGATTAATTAGTTATTAATTTTGATTATATTGTTAGTGTTAGAGAAGAAAAAGAAGAAAAAGTTGTGAAACCATTGAAACAAAATCAGGTTTTGGTGATTAAATTGTGAAAATGAAGAATCACGTCAATTTGTAGATAATAATGCATCAAACAAACATATATTGCGTTAAGAAACTCAAAAACCTACTTCTTATTCGTATCTATGTAATCGTTAGACAACAAACTCCATTTTTACGTGAATTGAACGTTGTTGACGTCCCATAGTCAGTAGATAATGGAGTATATTAGCTACCGATTCTGGCTCAGCATTCATCGTAATCGCTAGTTTCGATGGAATAGATTACTACCGATTGTCCAATAAGCCCCAAATTGTTTTCTCCAATTTTACATTTTTCTTCTTCTTTCATAATCGGTAGTCTAGGGAACTTCAATATCTATCGATTATTATATATGCCCCACACTGATTTTTCTTCCCAATTTCGATAGTGTACTCTTACAATCGGTAGTTTTTTGAGATTTATTATCTACCGATTGTAAAAGTAGCCCCAAAAATAAAATTTCCCAAATTTAGAAATTATATAATTTTGTTACTATCACAATCGGTAGTTTAGGCGAATCATTTAACTACCGATTGTCATAGTATCCCCAAATCATTTCTAATCATTTAAGGTTCAGAAACCTGATTAGTTTGTGGTTCAAATCGGTAGTTAATTGGTGATAGTTTTCTACCGATTATCACACAATCGGTAGTTTGATTAAAAACAAAATCTCTGATTGTTCAACAATCGATTGAAAGTGATAACGACTAACTACCGATTATAGTAGGCTACCTTATTTTTTTTGAGGAAATCGTTGTTGCGGTTGATCCATTAGTATATAAAATGCAAGTTGATACTTTTCTAAATTATGCTAGCAATTGAGGTGAGATAAAATGCAGGTGAGCTAAAATGAAATAAACTTTAAAAAGTTAACATAATATTGCCTAACATTAAAGAAAAGAAACTGGTTCATCCCCCTTAGTACATAACATTGTTCAAAATAAACACCTACCAACAACGAAATAAAAAGTAAAATAGACATCCATACTTATCAACCAGATCGACCACCTCCAGATCTTCCACTCCTTGATACTTTCGGCTTCCTAATATTAGTTTTAAATTTTCTCTTCTTCCTAGCCTCATCATCTAATAACTTCTTGTTGTCATCCGCTTTTTCTTCCAATAACTGGACCTATGTACTCACCATCTTCATTGTAATATGGATTTACACCTTCAAAGTCTATTTCCTTGAAAAAGGTTTCCGCCTTCTCGGATCATGATCATTTACTTTCTTCTAACTCCTTAGCATTTTCTACTAACTTCTCAGCCTCCTCAGCCTTTTCTGCTAACTCCTCAGGTGTACATTTGTACTTAAAGTCGCTTTCGTACTAAATAGTTCTATGAACTAGATCATAAACATCCCGATAATCATCATTATCATCATCATCTTCTTCTTCTTCTTCTTCTTCTTCTTCTTCGTCGTCGTCGTCTTCCCATTGCATTTGGTTCTCAGGAGCTTCTGAAGGAGGAGTAGTCTTCACCTTTCCTCTCCTTGATACTTTCTGCTTCCTAACAACAAGAGAACATTTAACATAAACCCTATTAGACAAATAATTCAGAGACATGAATGAGCAACCTAAATGAAAAGAATCAAAACCTAATAACTGCTAATAGCCAACAAAATTATTCCAATACTGAATTGACCCTTAATCGTAGATAAAAATATAAAACAACCACCAACTACTCACAATCAGTAGGTTAGGTTCCTCATAATCTTCCGATTATAAACAATCGGTAGTTTGGGTTCACAAATTAACTACCGATTAAAATTTAATTGTTGACAGAAAACTAATTGTTGAATGGTACCATAATCGGTAGTTAATAATTGTTTATTATCTACCGATAAAAGTATATCCCTAAAACTGATTTATCTAAAAACATAATATATATTCGGTAGATAAACCGATTTTATATCTATCGATTGTTTTAAATAAATATCCAGAAACAAATTACAGGTCATAATTGGTAGATAAAAATAAATTCGATCTACTGGTTATGGATGATGTTCTTCATAAATGAAGAACTCGATGCATAATCGGTAGATAAAATCTACTAGATATCTACCAATTATGCGTCGTTTCAGAAAACCCTAGTTTTTTTCCTGATTTCTTCAACGTAATCACTAAAACCATAAAAGTTCGATGAAACTTACCTTATATGGGATTTTTGAAATTGATGGAGAGTCATATCGTCGGAATCAGTGGACGAATCGATTTCAATGATTTCGCGTTCTTCGCTCACCATCCCCTTTTTCCCTTCGATTGAGATCCAATAGCTGGATTCTTTGATCGTATAGCTTTAGTTTTTTTATCCATCAATCTTGATCTGACCAAGAAGGAGAAGGAGAAATAGAAAGAGTAAGAGGTTGTGTTATGAGAGAGAAAGAGATTGAGAAGGATAGTGAGAAGAGGAAGAGTGAACTAGGTTTAACTTTTATTAATGAAAAAGTATAAATGGTTTGTTACCTACCATTTAGACATCCCATAGCAACTAGGCTTGAACGGGCATGAATAAGTAGCCCCCAATTAATTTTTCTCAACCCCCAAAAACACCAGGTAATTTAATAGGTAGTAGTTTAATCCCTTAAACTACCGATTGTGATAGTTGTTTTGTCCAGAAAATTTGTCTAGTGTGTTGGTTATAATCGGTCGTTTGTGGTTTTAAATTTCCTACCGATTGTCTCATAATCGACAGATTTGAAACCCGCGCTACCAATTGTTTTTTTTTTGTTTTTTTTTTACTTTTTGGGTTGATGTGTTGCTATTGTATGTAGATCGTTGTAGTGGTTGCTCATGTTTCATAGGGGCATGATATTTCCCTCAACTATGCTAAAGATCTGATATGCTACTTACCTACTTTAGTCTAAGAATTAATGTTATTTTCTTAGTCTTATAAGTTTTGTTATATGTATTTAGACATTTAAAAATAAAGCGGAGGAAAAGGAATGACTTATTAGCAAGGGAAAAGAGAAGATGTGTGTAGTAGTTCAGAACAAGCAAGTAAAACCTCAACGATTTTCAATGGTTCACGAAAGAAGTAGCAAACATAAGTGTCACTCGACAAAGGATCATAAATACGTAAAAAATACACGGAGGGGAACTAAAAGGGTAATACAAAGAAGTATATATAGACGCCATTTAAGATTATCTTTCATACGCCTGACGATAAAGTATAGAAAATATTTAGAGTTGCTAATGGTCGTTATAACCACGGGGATCCGAAAAGTATTATTGTTAATGCAATGGTTGCCAAGTTGAAACCACGTGAAAAGGAGACGGTAAAGTCTATGAAGTTAAGTAAAGCAGGTGCAATTTCAGTAAGAT
>JAJJMC010007171.1:386756-404578 GCA_023531435.1 Papaver californicum | reverse complement strand
CATCATTCATCATCAATAAAAATAATATAAAAACTTATTATCTGAAATAAACATTAAGAGCGACATAATCCAAAAGAAACACTTAGATCCATGTCCACTACAAACAACTAATAATCCTAAAGTACCACATTAAGAACTAGCCTCTGCCTCGTTTACCACAACCACGATCAGCACGACCACCACGATCAGCATTACCACTATATGACCACCATTATTTCCACGATCAACATTACCA
The DNA here is from genome assembly GCA_023531435.1 of Papaver californicum. NCBI lineage: Eukaryota > Viridiplantae > Streptophyta > Magnoliopsida > Ranunculales > Papaveraceae > Papaver > Papaver californicum. Next base: position 404,343 of record JAJJMC010007171.1, on the reverse strand, counting down.
CCATCATGACCACCACTATCACCACCTTCAGGGACAAGGACATCATCCTCATGGGCGTCGTCTGTTGAACTCCAAGACCTTTTGCTACCATTAGATGTTAGCCTCTTAGGCTGCGTAACAACTTTGTCCCCAAACTTATCGACCTAAGCTTTATTAATTATTAATATTATCAATTAGGTTTTTGTGCTTTTATTGCTTCTCAATTGACACAGGCACTCCCGATTATATGCATCATGTCATCTTCTTTCCCAAAAACACAAACCTATTTTTGTATTTTCATGTAAAAACATAAAACAATTAATACTTACAACATTGATTCGTAAATTAAAATTAAAAGAAACGAACAATACGTACCCGTCTTTCGTAAATAACAGGTTTTTCTTTTATGATACATGTATAATCGGAAGTCTTTTTAGTTTTCCTTTATCTACACAGACCATACAAAATGGGAAACTTTCTGATAACACTCCATATACCTTGGAGATATTTCATCACCTCGATTAGGTTGAATTGTCTAGTTTTATAACCAAATCTCCTCTTGGACCCAATATCCAATGTCACTTGATCCCAACCAAAGCACTTGTTAGTATAATCATAAAGCTGAGCCCAGTTTAACTACTTGGTGTATCCTTCCTCGACAGCTTTACCATGGTTTGAGAGATTTAGAATCCACACAACATCATCATAGGTAATCGTCATCTCGCCGGATGGAAGGGAGGTATCAGTTTCCCCATACATTCTCTCAACAAAGACTGATATCGCCACAATGTCAAGTTATATCATTGAATTTTTTACCGCAGAAGATAACCTCGAGTTATCAATAATTTCCTTTACCCTATCACATTCACTATTTAAATCATAATCAAACATTTTAGTTGTTGAAGATGTAGGTTTAAGTAGACGAACCGTGTGAGAATAATCATATTATACACGATGTATTACCAAATAAATAAAGACTTTAACGAATAAAAAGATAATAACTTAAACACAATGTTCTGATTATTACCTCGGTTGAATAGATGACTTTGGCCCAAGAGGTTTTACATCCAAATAACAATTCTCCTCCATCTTTGGTAACTTAAGGATTTGGCCATCTTCAATACCTTTAATCTTCAAAGAGGAGCGGGGAATGTGTCCTCCTTATCTTTCCCCTTAACTTTACCCTTCCTTGTTCACTCCCTTCGTGACCACTTGGTTGTCCTTGTCATTGTTCTCTAACTTCTCCATCACTTGGTGGTCCTTCTTCAAAACTTGGTTGACTTAGTTGTTGATTTACATCATTGATAAATATTCCAAGAGTGCTCTTTTTACTTTGGGCACTAGCCTATAACTTTTGACCCCCAGCATGACGAGGCTCTGAAAAAGATTTATCTTGGCCATTCTTAGTTCGATTTTCCCTAGTAAACACAATAAAGAACAATCAAATTACAATTGTTAATAAGAAACTGTTTTACTCACATTATAATCGATATACAAGATATAAAAACAACCCACGATTACTCATAATCGGTAGGTCGGGTTCAATATTATCTACCGATTATGCATCATTTTTTTGTATGGAAAATTCAAAGTTGTTGAAGCAAAGATACGGTAGATAGATGATCACATATAACTACCGGTTGCAATGAAGCTCTCAAATCGAATCATTTTCAAAAATACAATCAGTAGGTGTCTATCAAAATTTATCTACCTATTAAGTCAATTTTTTGTTCCTCAAATTCTCCTAATCCTTGTATACATCGGTAGCAATAAAAACAAATCTACCGATTATGTCAAAAGTTAGGTATAAAAATGAAAATACAAGACATAATCGATAGATGATTAGAAATTTTATCTAACAATTAAGGTTGATGTTCTTCAGAAATGAAGAATACGATGCATAATTCATAGATAAAATCAAACTTGTACCTATCGATTCTGACTTGTAACCGAAAATATTAGCATTTTTTTGACCAATTTATTCTATTGAAGCAGTATAAACTTGAAAATTTGATGAAACTTACCTTATTGAGGCCATTTGATCTTGACGAAGAGTTATATTGTCAAAATAAATGGACTATTCTACTTCACTTCCATCGTCTTCTTCGTTTTTTTAATGTTCTTCCTCGTATTAATTAACAATCTCTTTCAATTTTGATTTGTTCCCAAATGTTGGATCAATTGTACTATCAACTTCACGACTTGTTTGTTTAACTCGAGCTTTGGTAGGTTTAGTCATCGTTATTTAGAAGAATCGCCGATGATTTGGTTTTAGTATCGATGATTGACGACAATGCTTTTGTTTCGAAAATAAAACGAGGGAATTTTTTTTTCTCTTAATCGGTAGATGAGGGGGATAAGAGAAGGAGGTGGTTTTGAAATGCTGATAAAAATAGGGATTTAGGTTTTTAATTTTATGAAAGGGTTGTACAGATATTTATGTCACATACCAGTTTAAGGGTAACATTGAAATAAAGAGCAAATTTAATGTAACTCAGGTTGTAAGGTTTACTGTTAGTTGTTGAGTAATAGATGCTTGCACGTGTCCGTAGGGTTTGCTTTTACTATTTAATGTAAGTCAGGTTGTAAGGAAAGGACATCGAGAAAGTTAATAAAAAAGAGGTTGTATTCATTACAGATTTAGGGTTCTTGTTTATTGATTTTTCCTAGAACATGAAAGTTGGTATCAAAAGCAGGTTGCAATCCTGGCAACGACGGCGGGTCCTTCGATGGATGATATTAACAATACAACAAGAGATGTAGGACAAAAACTTGTGTAAATGGCTAATCAAAGTATTTTCTTTGCTAAAAGAAGCACAAGAGAGCAAAGAGATTTCACAAACAAATGCAATTTTGCTTCAGGAGCTCGTGACTATTTCCAAGAATCATGTGAAAGCTTTCGAAACCAACACAAAAGTACTGAACCAACTAGTAAAAAAACTGACACTAAGAGAAGACTCCACTGGTAATAATAGAGAAGGAAACTCACGTGGTGAAACAGAAAAACATAATAATCATCTCGAGAAGAACAAATCTAATTTTTCCAGAGCTTATAAGTTGGATTGTCCAAGATTTGATGGTGAAAACCCCAAAAGCTAAATAAGAAAGTGTGAACGTTTCTTTCAGATCCATGGTGTAGAAGAGTTGCAGAAGGTAAGTTATGCATCTATACACTTAGATAGCATAGTAGATTCATGGTTCCTTGATTACAACATTGGTAAGGATTTCATACCTTGGTCTCAATTTGTAGAATATATATTTTTACGTGTTGAAGATCTTTTAAATGACAATTATGTGGGTTGTTTTAATAAACTTTCTCAGTTATCTTTTGTTGACGAATATTATGTTGAGTTTGAAACTCTAAAAGCCTTGGTGTTAAGCAAGAACATGCACTTGATCGAATACTACTTTTTTAAAGTTTCTTGAGTGGGTTGAAGGAAGAGATAAAAAGTGTAGTCCAAATGTTTAAATCCAACACCTTATCTATGGTATTCTACCTTACAAGAATGCAAGAAATCTCAGTTAACAACACTCATAAACAAGCCAAACCACCATCAAGAAATCCTACCTCTTCTTATTTTAACAGATCCACCACCTTTACTCCAAACCAACACTCTCCTAGAACCCTATATGTCAACACTAATACTCAAAGACCCATTATCACTAAAGGACCCAATCAAACAACACCATATATCAAATCTAACCCTTCCCACCCACCCATTAAAAGACTCACTAGAGAGGAGATGGTTCAAAGAAGAGCAAAATGTCTTTGTTACAATTGTGATGAACAATACAAACCTGGTCACTTTTGTAAAACCCCACAACAACTTTTTATGTTACTTGCTAATGAAGCCATATAGGAAGAAGATCTTGATGAAACCCAATCACTTGAGGATGATCCAAATACACCAGTTGAGTCAAATATGGAGATTCCATTGAATGCATTAACTGGTGGTGTAAGTGAAGACACTATTGGAATTCCAGGCTACATAAAAAATCACTACAATAACACTCTTATTGACACTGGCAGTACTCATAGTTTTATTGATAATGAATTATCTCAAAAAATTGGTTGTGCAGTTCATCTTACTGCTCACTTGTTGGTTACAGTTGCAAATGGTGAAAGAACCATTATCACTGGTGTTTGTACTAACTTGCAATGGGTTATGCAGGGTCATTCTTTTAATGCAGATCTGAGATTACTTCCCTTGGGTGGCTGTGACATGGTGTTAGGGGCTGATTGGCTGAGGACACTAGGGGATATCATGTTCAATTTATCTAAGCTCAACATTTCATTCAAATACAAAGGAAGAACAATCACACTTGTGGGTGGCACCAGCAAATGTATACTATTGGCAATGAGTTCTAAAGCTATAAAGATTTTTTTAAAAAAAATAACCATGGAGTCATTAGTCACTTTGTTTCAATTTCAGTTGCACCTCTACCTTCTCCAATTCCCCCAACTATTCAATCCCTTCTCTCCACTTTTTCTGATGTGTTTCAGGAACCAACCAATCTTCCTCCACCTAGAGTTCTTGACCACAAAATTTATCTCAAACCCCACTCAACACCCACAAACCTCAGACCATACAAGTGCCCTTATGTTCAAAAATCTGTGGTTGAAAAACTCATTCAAGATATGCTAGATAGTGGAGTTATTCAGGCAAGCCATAGTCCATTTGCCTCACCTATATTACTGGTAAAGAAAAAAATGGCACACGAAGATTTTGTATTGATTATAGAAAGTTAAATGACATCACAGTCAAAGATAAATTCCCAATTCTAGTTATAGATGAATCAGTGATGAATTACATGGAGCTGTGGTGTTCACAAGGATTGATCTCAGTTCAGGTTACCACCAAATAAGATTTTATGCCCCATACATCCCAAAGACAACATTCAAAATTCACCAAGGACATTATGAATTCAAAGTCATGCCCTTTGGTCTTACAAATTCCCCAGCAACATTCCAAACTTTAATGAATGAGGCTTTCAAGCCATTTCTTAAAATTTTTGTTTTGGTCTTCTTTTGATGACATTCTGGTCTACAACCCTACCATTAAAAAGCATGAACAATATTTGCACATCGTATTAACTACTTTAAGAACTAACAAGTTGTATGCCAAGCAATCTAAGTGTTGTTTTGCACAAGCACAATTAGAGTATTTGGGTCATCTAATCACAACCAATGGAGTTGCAGCAGACCCAGCTAAAATTAAAGCTATGCAGAATTTTCCCTTATCAAGGAATTCGAAAGAAATGATAGGATTTCTAGGTCTTACTGGTTATTACAGGAAATTTGAACAAGGATATGGCTCAATAGCAAGACCTTTGACAGAATTACTCAAGAAAAATGTTTTCAAATGGACTCAATTACCTATTGAAGCTTTTCTTACTCTTAGACAAGCTATGTAAAAGATTCCAGTGCTAGCCTTACCAGACTTTACAAAGCCATTCATTTTGGAATCAGATGCTTGTTCAACAGGTTTGAGTGTTGTTGGTCGTGTCGTAATCAACCAAAATAATTGAGTTCTTACTCTTCCAAAATAGATTTAAGTATAGCAAATAAGAACAAGTTCGTTCCCACAGAGAGGCAGTGATTATCACTATTTTCAGTCACGTATGTAAGTAAAGAGGGGGGTTTTTGTTGTGATTTTAAACTAAATTATACTAAAACAAACTAAAGCAAATTAATAGAAACGTGTATCAGGGAAAGAAAGCATTGGTTAGAGAATTCATCGTCCGTTTTCCAACATGTTATCAATCAAAGCATACTCAACATTCATGCATTAGTAATACCAAGAACCCTAAAGTAGCCAGTTATCTCGTCTACTTCGGCAAAACTCCTAATATCATCAAAGAATGAGTACCTCTACCCTTTGAATTCTTAGCACCAGACAACCTGAGTGAGTACCTCCACTTGAGTTTAATCCAATGATAGCTATGGTCTTTGTGAGTTGAGGTTAATCTGAACAACCCAAGTGAGTACCTCCACAGGATTTAGCCTAGGTCAAGCTTCTACACATATTCGCATGGCAATTTTAAGTATTGTTAACAAATATGCTATACTACTTATAACCGGAGTCCCTCGACAGAATCGACTCTCAGAACTCCAGTTTAGTTGTAGATACTCATTTACCTGATTTGCAACTCAAATAAATCAGCAATCAATCACATATAACACTATATTCAGTAGAACATGAACGATACTAAAAATAACATGAAATCATGAGATATGCGCCATTCAATTAATAAACATGTCTTCAAACATCAGATTACATCCCTAACCAATATAAAAGGTTTAGCTCATCATGTGTTTCTCAAAACCCATGGAAAACAATCAAGAGATAAATTAAATCAAACCCGAAAGAATTGCGATGAACGATTGAGCAGAATCGCCTCTATGAAAAGTGGCCAGCGCCCCTTTTCCCTTGCTGTCTTCTTCCTCTTGTTGCTGCTGTGTTTCACCGTGTTCACCCTCCAAAAACTCCTGGATACTTTTCTATTTATATGTCTTCAAATCCGAAATTCAGTGCGTGTAGCCTTTGGAATCCTAGTTTGTCTCAAACTCTCCTTGCGTAGCCAACTTGTGGCTAACTTGGTTGCTAGAGCCTTTGATGATGAACCTGACCTCCAATAAACCATTGGGACTTCAATATATGTTATATCTACCCCTACAATAGGCTTCCCACGAGAAAGGCCTAATTTCTTCATGTGGAATTCGAGTTAGCCACTTAGCCAATCCTAGTAGAACTAGGAAATGTGCTAAGTATCCATATTTCACTCCAATAAGGTATATCAGCTCCAAATCCTTTCCTAAACCCATATGATGTCTAAAACATAGCTAATAACCCACCAAGGCTATCCACTAGTCCATCAAACCATTCTAGCCCTTCAAATCATGACTTAGCACATTACCGCAACATGCTTCAGCTGCACTTGCGCCTGGCCGCTGGCTGCGTAGGCCAAATAAGCCACTTCGGGGCTTTGCCCATATCTTCCTCAATTTTGATCAGAATGACTTCAATCTTTCACCATTGGCTTTGTAATTCAATTCCCTACACTGTGGTATGTGAAAGGCCTATTTTAAGCATAGTTTCACTGGATCCTCGGTGATTCTAGCTCTTAAGCTCCATTCTGCGGGTTTCTGAACTGTAACCTGAAAAGGCGACTAAACTTCGAAAGTAATCAACATACCTAATAATTCACTCAAATATAGCACATAAGGGTCAGGAAAAACTACTTTAAATGTATGATTTAAGCACCTATCAGTTGTTCTCATGCAAGAGGGCAGACCAATTGCTTTCTTTAGCAAACCATTGGGTGAGAGATCTGCAGGTTTATCCACTTATGAGAAAGAGCTTTTGGAAATTGTAGTTGTTGTTACCAAGTGGATGAACTATCTCATAGCACACGCATTTTCCATTCATACTAAACAGTAGAGCATCAAATACTTCAAGGAACAAAAGTTAACAAACATTTTACAACAAAAATGGTTGATGAAGCTCTTGGGATTTGATTATGAAATCAAGTATAAAAAGGGGTTAGAAAACAAAGTTGTTGATGCCCTCTCTAGAATACCTCACCCTTATTGCAATTGCATATCAGTGAGCTAACCATTTTGGGGTCAAGAATTGATTGACAACTACAAGGGTGACTCTATGGTAGAGACCTTAATTCCCAAGCTAGTGATATCTCCATCTTCAGCTTTTCTTTATTCTTATAAAGGTGGGATCTTGAGATACAAAAACAGATTGTATGTGGGGTCTGGAGCAAACATGAGGGGCACGATCATGACTTCTATCCAATCCTATGCAATCGGGGTCCACTCATGTATTCAAGGCAGTTATACAAAGGCAAAGGCTCATTTTTTTGGCCAGGTATGAAAAAGGATCTATTACTTTTTGTAGTTTCCTGTGATGTTTGCCAAAGAAACAAAATGGAACATAATCACCCTGATGGCTTGTTGCAACCATTACCAATTCCTGAACATGCTTGGCAGCATATTACATTGGATTTCATTGAGGGTTTGCCTAAATCAGATAGAAAGGATGTGATCCTAGTGGTGGTTGACAGACTCACCAAGTACATCCACTTCATTTTTTCTTAGCCATCCTTTTTCAGCAGCAATAATGGCCCAAGAATTTCTTAATACCATATTCAAACTCCATGGTCTACCATTCTCTATCATATATGACAGGGACAAGATCTTTCTGAGCAATTTCTTGCAGGATTTATTCAAGCACTTGGGTACTTTACTCAACCTCAGTACTGCTTACCACCCACAAACTGATAGGCGAACTGAAAGGATCAACAGCTGCTTGGAGAGTAATATCAGATGCATTACAGGATACAAGCCTAAAGATTGGTGTAAATGGCATCCCTTAGTTGAGTGGTGGTATAATACAAATTACCACACTAGTTTGAAAATGACACCATTTAAGGCATTGTATGGATACACTCCTCCACACTTGGCTTTCCCAGTTGAGGTGACTACTTCAGTGGCAACAATGGAGAAGTACATCACTCACAGAGACCAATTATTAGACTTTCTCAAGGATTCTCTACACAAGGCTCAAGAGAGGATAAAACTCTATGCTGACAAGAAAAGGGTTGACAAAGAATTTCAAATTGGGGACATGGTATACTTGAAACTCCAACCTTATAGACAGACTTATGTGGCCCTTAGAAAAAAATTCAAGTTGTCTGCCAGGTACTATGGTTTATTTCCAATCTTACAACGTATTGGAGTTGTTGCTTACAAGTTACAACTGCCTAGTTAATCAAGAATCCATTCTGTCTTCCATGTGTCTCAACTAAAAAAGAAGATTGGAGCTACTGTTGTCTCTCTTCCTACACTGCCTCTAGTGGATCATCAGAGTCAAATTCAGGTACTTCCTTCTGCTATTCTAGATGAAAGGACACTTATGTGCAATATCTTAAAAATTCATCAGCTCCTTATTCAGTGGTCAAACTCTACGCCTTCGGATGCTACTTGGGAAAACAGAAAGAACTTTGAGGCTCACTTTCCAGATTTTATCCTTGAGGACAAGGAAATTCTGAAGAGGAGGGTAATGTCACATACTAGTTAAAGGGTGACGTTGAAATAAAGAGCAAATCAGCTTGTTAGTGGTTAATTATCAGTTAAAATATGATTAGGTGTTTAATGTTAGCCGTTGAGTAGTATTATGAGGATGCTTGCACGTGTCCGTAGGGTTTGCTTTTACTATTTAATGTAAGTCAGACTGTAAGGAAAGGACATTGAGAAAATTAATCGAAAAAAGGTTATGTTTATTACAGATTTAGGCTTTTTGTTTATTAATTTGTCCTAGAACAAGACAATTTACTCACTACTAAGACACCGTATAACCACCTTTATTGGAAGAGTTTAAATTAATAGCCCCAAATTATTTTGGAGCAACCCTCAAATTGGTTAGGCTAAAAAACTACCAAAAAACTGTGCACTCACATAAAAATAACGTTCAGAACCCATCTTTCTTCAAAAAAAAGCTAATCATCTAGCTTTTTGGGTAATTTTTTTCATGATCCGTTAAGAACGATTTTAATTCCTCCAATACCGTTGTTTATAATAAAATAAAGAATCCATTTTTATGCACATTCCTTTTTTAAAAAATGTAGATTTAATATACTAACTTGATAGTTAACGAATGATCTTATATCATCTATGTTTCCTTATATTACTTATATAATTTTTAAAATAAAATAATGAATTAGCAATGGAAATTAAAACGTCACGTACGCATAAAACGGGTGTGCATAAAATTAGACTCTCTCAGTTGATTGCCAAGGAGGCCGTAGACAAGATAGTAAATATCTGATAACAGTAAATTGGAAGCTGTAAAACACGGTCAATCAGGGTCAAACTGAGTCATTGAAACTAAAATGGAAAGAACAAGAAAGACCTTATAAAGAGACCCGCCAACCCGAATTCTATCCTAATCTCTCTTGCAGACTTGCAGTAGTCCCGCCTTTCTATCTACCAAGAAACCTCTGTGAAAATGCCGGCTGTTGAGAAGAAACCCGTGAAGAAGGAAGAGGAAATCGATAGCGGAGCTGATGAGAAAATCTCTACCCTTGGAAACAAGAGGAAAAGATTATCTCTTGATAATAATGCAAAAACTAGGGTTACTGATAATAAAGATTCTAAAGTTAAGAAAGTGGAACCCAAAGATGAATACATTGAGGATATAAAACTCTCCATCGAAAATATTATAACGAAGAAGACTGAGGTGGGTTTTCCCCATATTCCCTAATCTGTTTCTTTTGATTTCTCCCCTGATTGCGCATACATTGTTGTTTGTTTTAGGAGAAGAGAAGGAAAAGGAATGTGGTCAGAACCGTGAAGAAGGCTTATGATTTACCTGGACAGAAACGTGACCCTCCAGAGGAAGTATGTGTATTTTTTTGTTTTTGAAATTAGTAATGGGGTTTCTTTGTATGTGAATTTCTTATGTATAATGCTTTTAGAGTAATGGGGTTTCTTGTATTTTGTTTTTGCAGAGAGATCCTTTGAGGATTTTTTACGAGTCTCTTTACGAACAGAGACCGGACAGTGAGATGGCGGCATTATGGTATATGAACTTTGATAAAAATTGTTTTTTTTTTTTGTTTAATCACTTACACTGCCTATTGGATGCACAGTTATAGTGTTCTTTGTTTTGAATTTCAACATTGAGTAGTTTGATAGATGCCCTTGGTGAAAAAGGTAACACATTTCCTAGTTTCCTTGGTTATAGACAGCATAAGCATATGCAAGACTTTGTACTCTGCAATGGTTTTTAACAAATCTTTGCTTTCCAGCGATAGTTTGGTAGTTGGTTCCCTGAGAAACCTAACCTAGTTTCATTATATTCATATCTCGCTTGGTCCATTGATTTGAAAACCTCATATGTGCATGTTGTACCACGTTTAAATTTTTCAGCAACTAGTAGCATTTGGTGTTCATTTTCGAAAAAGTATTAGGCGGCTAAATTCTATGTACCTCTGCATTAGTTGTTGCAAGGTATTTCTGCATTAGTTCTTGCACAGGGGTAACCAACGTTTTCAATTGATTTGCTCCTAGCCATATTTGGTTTGCATTTTGCACCACCTGGATATTCAAGCTTGTGATCATCAGCTCATGTTAAAAGTGCATTTTCCTATAGTGGTGACAAATCTTTACTTGGATACAACTTGTCTTGTGCGGTAATCGAACATACTGAAAGTTTGGAGTTTGAGGTGAAGGGTAGTTGGTCTAGTGCTGGTCTTGATGTTTGAGGTGGAAATGCTAAAGAGGCAAGTAGAGTCGCTAATTAGAGTTCTTAAGCTCGGTTATCTGATTATCTTGGCATGGTGTTCTGTTATTCTTATGATATTGTCTGTTTGAACTAGCAACTGAGAGATATAGTTCAGCTGATTGTTACAGGAGAACTGCTGCACCTCATTCTTAGTGTTATTTGTCAATAGTGCCAGGGCACCAAGTACTCCAGGACTAGATACCCAATATTATGGTAGTCAGTAAGTTAACCCTATAGTGTTCTAGTTTCTTCGTAGACCAAGTGGTCCATGTTCAATTTTAAGGGAGTTATTCCCTTAAAATCCTAGGTGTAAAGTAGTTAGGGAACGGGAAGACCAGTGGCGATCGAGAACCAAAACCATATTGAGAAAATGAATCTCGATAGGAATAGTATGTCAACAGCAGTTTCCAAAGCATTTCCCTTTCTTGCTGCAGTTGTGGGCGTCAATTTTCTTGATATCCACTGGTCTTGTCGTTCCGTAATTACTTTACACCTAGGATTTTGAGGGAATAATACCCTTAAAATCGATTTCTCATTGGACATGGTCTTAAGCAGTTGATATGGAGGGAAAAGAAGGCGTTAGAGTAAGCATATAGGGCGAGACTCACCTAAATTTGAATAGAGCCCACATTTTTATTTTACCAAAATAGAATCTTGGTAACAAGGAATCGCGAGGATGGAAATGTATACATCACGAAACTAAAGCTTGACTGAGAAATTTCACGATCAAAACTAATAAGAATAATTTTTATAAATATGAAATTGTGAATCAGTTTTCCTTTAGTAGCACAGTTTCACTTGATACCCTTATTCTCCTCATATAATCTCTGGTTCAGGGGTATGGAATACGGGTTTAAGGGTATTTTCCCCGTTAGACTTGTTTTCCCCTTAACTTGGTTTTCCACGGGTATCAGCTATCCTATTCTTTTATTAGTTTGAACTTTGAAGTACCAACCAAGAAACACTGTTGAACTGAATTGTTACAGGAAAACTACTGCATATTATCCTTGCTGTTGTTTGCCAGAAATTGCTAGAATACCAATAACCAAGAGCTGTGGAACAAGATAAACTAAGATTTCCAGGTGGAAGCCCTGAGCTATCTGTAGTCCTTGTGTCGATTCTTTTTGTTATTTTTCGAAGTACTTTTATTGATTACAAATTTACAACTTATCAGGGTGTAGATCTACCCTCTTAAGCCCACAAGATATTAGTTAGTAAGTTAACCCTACAGTGTTCTGGTTTCTTCTTAGAAGATCTTGCCAGACCTTGGTGGGCTATAGATTCTATGTTTCTGTCACACTGTTTTCCCGCACTCTGCTTACATTTCTTAATGTCATTTAAACTCAGACGCAAACCTGTTTCTTTTCTTTCTTTCTATAATGCAATGCAAAGGAAAACCTTTGACGAAATAACGAACTATGGTAATGGCACAAGCAACACTTGCAAGGAAACCTAATTTTCTGTGACATTATATACTTTTCAACTGTATTCTATTTTTGACTCTAATGAAGCATAAACTTCTTTAACTATCTAAATGGATATTGTTTCAGTTAAAAGCAACCCCATATAAAGCTGCTGTATTTGAAACCAACTAGTCCCCCAGATCATTGCATAACTCTAGATACGGTTTTTATGTAGGAACAAATGTGCCTGTTGTTTATATTCTCTCCTACAAATAGTTTTTTCCGGTCAAAATATTATATTTTGTTATTTGTTTTGGCTATCTTCTTCCTTTTTCCTATAATTTGATCTCAGAGATCAGTTATTTGGTGGTTCATAACACATGCTACTTAAAAGTGTGTCTGCAAATATTTGTGTGATATTGATATTTGTTGATGAGGCAGGATGATGGAGTGTGGCTTGTTACCAACGAATGAGGCAAAGAAGGTTTCCGAGATGAAGCAGAAAAACCATCTGCAGAAGAAAATAATCATGTCATCCCCCATGAAAGCAGCATCAGTGACCAAGTCTATCAATTCTACTGTTAATAAGAGAGTTACAACTACTTCTACTAAGACTACTACTACAACTTCCTCTTCAGTGAAAAAGAAGCCTATCCCAGAACCCAAAATCACACCTAAGCAATCAGCAAGTAAGAAACGGAAACTCGATGATAGATCATCAGATGACGATGACGACGATGACGATTCTGACTTTGAAACTATCAGCAAAATGAAGACTAACAAGAGACTAAAATGAGAAGCTTCTTAATCCCATCCCTCAGTTTCTGGGTAAGTCTATTCCTTTGTTTTAGTCTCAGTCTAGTCTTCAGTCCTTTTTAGAGTTTTTTCTTTTCTACCTAGCTTTAGCTTTAGCATTTCCGCGTTATATGAGATGACTTTGACAAGTCCTGCAGTAATCGGAAACAATGATTTAATCCATTTATGGTGGGTCCTAATGTAAACTGTTACAGGAGGATTTGATAAATTATTGTTCATGGAAGTTGCTTTCAGACATTATCTGATGAAATGGGGCATTGAAAATTTCAAGTTCATCCTGTTTTTTCATTTTTTCACACACTATAATACTACTACACTGATATTAATATCCATGTTGCAGATATGTTGAACTAGTCTTTTTCCTTTAAACATTCAACGTGTAGTCAAAGGAAATTATTTCCGCATCAAAGTGAGCTGCGTTTACACGGTCAAAAGGAACCTGTCTCAAATGTTTGCATCATTTTTATTTCTTTTTTGGTGTGAAAAGGTTTTTGGTTAGGACAGAACTGTCAGAACATAATTTATTTGTTTTTTGAGTTTTGGATTAGGATTTAGGTTTTGTTTTCAGAGAAGAAGACACTTCCGGAACTGATATTGACTTCACTCACTCTGTAGTCCGAGCAAGAAACCGTGTTTTTCTTAGTCGGTAGTGCCGCAAAATCTTTTTGTGTTTACATACACGTTTACTTATTTGCAAAGCGCTTCGTGTCTTCATCTAACTAAGAGCCCATATGTAATGCCATTCTTTAGCCAAATATGTAATAGAAAAGTACAATGGGATCTCTGTTGTAATCGGCTCACTAACCAATAATAATTCTAGATTGACCATGGTAAATCTCGTAGTTAGATTCAAAGGTTAAAAGTCTAAAAACTGGAGTCCACATTTTTATGGTTTTCCGATGGCTAGATACAAATGTTGAAAGTTAGAAACAGAGTTGTGGAAATGAATGCGAAAATGCCACGTTTTTTTTGGCTTATCCGTGTCGGAAAAAAAAACACATAAAATGAGAAGAAGATCCTGTACTTCGACGATGTAGTGATCATGAATTGAATATATGAAATAAGTTTGAAGCAATCAAAAGATTGAATTCGAGATTATCAGCGTAGTTTTAGTCTACTGATTAAGTTGAAAAATCAACCGGTTATTGGACCGTGCGTGCCATAGTAGTCGTGTTCAGGACTCGGGACAATTTTTTTTCTCCCTTTCGGAAATCAAATCTCCTTTAAACCATCACGGTCAGTCGCTATGGCGCTGAAGCTTCCCTAATGGTAGAGAGTAGAAATTAGATAGTAGTACTTTACTACTTTTGTCTTCCCTTCATGGCACGTCGATACTTGTTACCGGGTGATCTCTTCCTATGACTCTTTGCCAAATTCAAATTTTTAGTAAGAAATAAGTGGCTTCAATAATGTTTTTTAGTTGGTGAAATTTAGAATTTGATGAAATTACTTTTCAACTTAGCTAATATGGGTATCATTTTGCTTGGGGGTGCACGGATCCATCCACCAGAGGTGTTTTGTCTTATATAAATTTTATACACCCCAAACAAATTGGTACCTATTAGTAGACTTTTCTTTTTTGTAAATTGGAGAATATATAAAACAACTAACTTGGGGTGTTAGGAAAACCACTTACAATTTGAATAGAGTCATCTAATGTGGAAGAGAACTCTTTCCTAGTATTAGATTTATCTACTACTAGGATTATTTCGATATATTGAGGTGGGCTTAAATCCCATTTAATAGTATAAAATAAATATTTTGTTGTTTTTGCTAAGACATCCGTTGCATGATTTCCCTTCTAGGAACAAAGAACAAACTATAAAAGTTTTGACAGAGACTAATAATTTTTATGGTGTCTTCCAAGATGGCCTGACTTTGCCATGAAATCAGGGGATGCTTACCAATAAGGTAATCAAAAATTTGTTTACAATCTCCCTCAATGCTGAAGTTGGAGATATTTTTCTCAAGAGCCCATTGTGTTACATGCCAGACTTCTACTGTTTTTGCTTCTTCAGGTTCTTCCGCTGAGGATGGACCTGCTCTTCCTTTCCTGAAATTTCCTGCATTATCTCTAAGTATTAATGCAAAACCTGCAGGTTACTTTTAGAAATCCATGCAACATCCATATTTAGTTTTAATTTGTCTTTGTCTGGAAATTTCCAATCCTCCCTTTGAAGTTTAGAGTTATGTTTTTTTTTCTTATGTTTCTTATTGTTACTTGTATCCCAGAAGTGGATGTGTTTTTGAATTGCTAAAGCTAATTGAGTCGGAGAACTATGTTTTTCTTGAAAAACTCTGTTACATTTTTCTTTCCAAATAAACCAGATTTTTTTCATAACTAATTCTAAAGGAATTATCTTAGCTTTTTCTGTCCAAGAAAAACAGATATTAAAGAAAGGGGAAGATGAATCAAATTGGCGCCGCCGACGCGGACTTGTTTTTAGGCTTAGGGTTTTAGATTTATTTTTAGGTTTTTATTTTTAGTTTTATTATTTTACTTTGTTCTATTTTACGTTTCTTTTGGTATTTCTCTTTTTGCTACAGATTGGATTTTGGATCGAAAAGAAAGTACGCCAAAGATTTGGAATTAAAGCTAAAGACTTGGAGTTAAAAGATAAAGCTTAAAGAACGAAAAAGAAGATCGAAGATTTTTCTTAATTATATTTTATTTTATTTTAATTGGATTTTATTTGTTTAGAAAATTGTATTAGGGTTTTTACTATTTCTGTAATTTTTCTTTTATTTTTGGACACTTTTTGGACACTTTTTGGACTTTCTTTTGGACATTTGGACTCTTTATTTATTTTTAAACCCTACGGAAGGGTATTATTTGAATATAAACTGCTACAAGGAAGGACGACAATTACGATATCGTCTCGGCCCCTCGGGTTCGCACACTGACACAAGAGTCGGTGGCCCGAGTCGACTACAACCGAATCATCCCCCGTCTGGAACGGGAGGTAAGACTCGATCAACCCACGAATCCCCTGCAAGTGGGTTTACTGTATTCCTTCGCATGCATATATGTTGAGGAATTGAAAACGGACTTACTTTTCTAGTAAAGGGCAAGAACTGGCCATACAAGATAAGGACTCGGATTTCATCACCGTTTCCTTCTTGCCCGCTGTAGGAACACGTTACCAAACGCGAACCTAAAACCTTAAAATTTTGACTAGAAAGAGAACGATAGGGTAACGAGCTTATAGGAAACTCGTTCAAAAGGACTGTATTGGTTACTTTGTTAGCCGAACTCGAAGTTCAAGAAGATTATTTTAAGTTGATTAGAGCCGCCTTGTAACCCAGGGAAAAGTGCCAAAGAGACAGGGTTATCAAAGCTCCTTAGAGCTTATCCTGTTTCTCTTCGACTTAATCTAATTCGGATCGTTCTAAGAGGTTTTCTAAAATTGTGACTAGTTGCCCTTCGAAAGAATAGAAGATGGTCTAGAAACAATCTAAGTGGAGCCATCATGCTTTTTGTTTGCTAGATTCAATAGGTTTGATTTGGTTGAGTCATCCTTGCTTGTGATTGTTAAAATTTCCTTCCGTTTAGAATTTATTTATTTTTAGTTTTTATTTAGTATATGCCAAGACCGCTCTTCAAGCGGACCTGGAAAAGAGACGCCTTAGGTCGCTTAATTAGTGACAAGCCTAGTAGTTCTGTCCCTGGAAACGAGAACCTCGAAGACTCTTCTTTTGAGAGCCTTGTTTTTGATTTTGAGAACTTGACACTGTGTGAAGAAGTTACTTCTAGTTCTTTGATAGCGCCAGCAATGGCAACTTTAAAAGCTTTGTTGAACCCGACTAGGAGTTCTCGTCCATCATGTATCAAGTTAGTTGATACTGAAGCAAACTATGAGTTGAAACCTGGGATCATACAGATGCTCCCAATCTTCTTAGGGAAAGAAAATGAAAACCCCTATTTCCATGTTAGGGATTTTGAGGAAATATGTAGTACCATCAGGATCAAGGAGGTAGATGATGAATCATTGAAACTTAGACTGTTTCCTTTTTCGCTAAGAGACAAAGCCAAGTCTTGGCTATCTAGTTTGAATTCCGAGTCAATTGAAACCTATGAACAACTTACATCTG
>JAJJMC010007171.1:361773-386746 GCA_023531435.1 Papaver californicum | reverse complement strand
GTGCGATGATATTTTTGAATGAAATCGCCGAAAAAACCCAACAGTGGGAAAATAGTAGGGAGCCCCAGAGAACAATTCTTCTAAGTAGAGGGAATGTTAATAGGGTAGAAGGATCTTTTGAATCGGACGCCAAAATAACGGCTATATCTAAAAGGTTAGAAGCTTTAGAACTGAGTCAATCTAGTAGTATTGAGCCCAAACCATTTTTGGAAGGACAGGTTGTTGAAGAGAAAGCCCATGCTCTTTATAATAACACTAGGTTTGATAATCGTCAGAAGTTCGACCCTTATTCAGAAACCTATAACCCTGGTTGGAGAAACCATCCTAACCTTTCTTGGTCCAAGAACCAGAGTTAAGGTCAGTCTAGTAATTCTAAGGTTTCCCCAGGTTTTGGTTATGCTGGACCAACACAATTTCAGAGTCCGCTAGATAAGACGATAATAAGTTTAGCTGAGTCTGTTGCCTCATTGACTCAGAATACTAAAGATTTCCAGCATTCTATCAACCAGAGTTTACGAGATAATCAAAAGATTGTTCAGGCTAATAGTCAGGCTATTTCTAATTTAGAAACCCAGGTTGGTCAGATCGCTGAGTCTTTAAGAGAAAGAGAAAAAGGTAGGTTTCCTGGTCAACCCCAACCCAATCCTAGAGGAGTTCATGAAATATCTTCTGGTGAGAAATCATCAAATCATGTGAATGCAATTAGAACCCTTAGGAATGGTAAAGTGGTTGATAACAAGGTAACTGTGCCTGATAGTGAACATACTGTAGTTCACCCATCTGATCCAATAGCTGAAGAGACTGATAAAGTCTCTAAAGAGCCTGAGGTAGCTCCCCATAAGCCAGATTTTGGCCCAGAGCCCCATTCCCACAACTGTTAGCACCCACAAAGAAGGAATCCAACTTTAATGACATATTGGAGGTTTTTAAGCAAGTCATGATCAACCTTCCATTATTAGATGCAATTAGGCAGATTCCTCCTTATGCCAAGTTCCTTAAGGACATGTGCACGCGAAAGCGAAAGCTTAGTGTACAAAAGAAAGCCTTTTTAGCTAGTCATGTGAGTTCAATTATCCAGAACAATACAACTCTTAAGTACAAAGACCCAGGTTCCCCAACTATTTCTTGCACAATAGGTAATTACCATGTTGAGAGAGCCTTTCTTGACTTAGGAGCCAGTGTGAACTTACTACCGTACCATGTGTACCTCCAGCTAGGACTTGGTGATTTAAAACCTACTCAGATGACACTGCAGTTAGCTGATAGGTCTGTGAAAATTCCTCGAGGTGTCATAGAGGATGTTCTTATTGAGGTTGATAAGTTAATTTATCCAGTAGATTTTGTTGTCCTTGATACCCAACCTGTCCCTGACCCAGAGAATCAGATACATGTGATATTAGGTCGCCCGTTTTTAGCAACATCTAATGCGACCATTAACTGTCGAAATGGTGTTATGAACTTATCATTTGGTAATATGACTATTGAGCTAAATATTTTCAATATTAGTAAGAAACCACCTGAGTTAGATGACCCATGCATTGAAGAGGTGAACATGATAGGAACACTAGTTCAGGAGTCATTACCGAACACTTTGTTAGAAGATCCGTTATAGAAATGCCTAGCCCACTTTGGGTTTGATTTTGATGATGATAGTGTAATCAATGAGGTGAATGCTTTGTTAGATTCATCCCATTTGTTAGACACTAGTAATGGATGGAAACCTGAGTTTGAACAACTACCAGTTTCTAAATCTACCATAATTCCCTCTTTAGAAGAGCCTCCTAAGTTGGACCTTAAACAACTACCAGATACTCTGAAATATGTGTATTTAGGCCCATCTGAGACTTTGCCTGTGATTGTAGCATCCGACTTGGATAGTAACCAGGAAAGTAGGCTAGTGACCGTGCTTCAAGATAATAAGAAAGATTTAGGGTGGACCATAGCAGACATTAAGGGAATAAGTCCTACTGTTTGTATGCATCAGATTCATTTAGAGGATGATACAAAACCGTCTAGGGAGATGCAACGTCGACTTAACCCCAATATGAAAGAAGTAGTTCGAACTGAAGTGCTTAAGTTGTTAGATGCGGGTATTATTTACCCAATTTCAGACAGTAAGTGGGTCAGCCCCGTTCAGGTTGTCCCCAAGAAATCAGGTATCACTGTAGTTCAGAATGATAACAATGAATTAATCCCAACCCGAGTGACCACGGGGTGGCGTGTTTGTATTGACTATAGAAAATTGAACAAGGTCACAAGGAAGGATCACTTTCCCCTTCCTTTCATCGACCAAATGCTAGAGAGATTAGCTGGACATAGCCATTATTGCTTGCTAGATGGTTTTTCTGGTTATAATCAGATTGTTATTGCCCCATAAGACCAAGAGAAAACTACTTTTACCTGTCCCTTTGGTACCTTTGTATATAGACGCATGCCTTTCGGGTTGTGTAATGCACCCGCTACTTTTCAGCGTTGTATGATGAGCATATTTTCTGACATGGTAGAACGGTTTTAGAGGTCTTTATGGATGATTTTTCGGTATTTGGGTCATCTTTTGATGAATGCTTGCACCATTTGACATTAGTGTTGACTAGGTGTAAGGAAAAGAATTTAGTGCTTAATTGGGAAAAATGCCATTGCATGGTTCGATCAGGAATTATTTTAGGGCATATCGTATCTTCTAAGGGTATAGAGGTAGACAAAGCCAAAGTTGACCTTACTAAGACTTTACAGGTTCCCAAAACAGTACGAGATGTTAGGTCATTCTTAGGGCATGCAGGTTTTTATCGTCGATTCATTAAGGATTTTAGCTTGATTTCTAGACCTCTTTGCAATTTGCTTGCAAAAGATGTTAAGTTTGTCTTTGATGATGCTTGTTTAGAGGCTTTTGAGAAGCTTAAGATTTTACTCACTACCGCTCCCATAGTCCAGGCACCTAACTGGAACCTACCCTTTGAGATAATGTGTGATGCTTCAGACTATGCTATTGGTGTTGTGTTAGGTCAGCGAGAGAACAAATTACTTCATGTGATTTACTATGCTAGCAAAACCTTGAATGATGCCCAAATGAACTACACCACCACAGAGAAGGAACTGTTAGCCATTGTTTTTGCCTTAGACAAGTTTAGATCCTATCTCATAGGTTCTAAGGTTATAGTCTTTACCGATCATGCTGCTTTGAAATACCTTCTGTCTAAGAAGGATACTAAACCTAGATTGATTAGATGGATTCTTTTGTTACAAGAATTCTCACTAGAAGTTAGAGACAAAAAAGGTGCCGAAAATGTAGTAGCAGACCACTTGTCTAGACTTGTTTTGGATTCCCAGATGATTCTCCTACTGTGAGGGATAGCTTTCCTGATGAACAACTATTTGTTGTTTCCCAATCACCTTGGTTTGCGAATATAGTGAACTATCTTGTTACTGGTCGAATGCCTCAACACTAGGGTAAACAAGATCGTTCTAGGTTTTTAGCTGAGGTGAAAAATTTCTTTTGGGACGATCCTTACTTGTTTAAGTATTGTCCAGACCAGATTATTAGGAGATGTATACCTGAGAGTGACCAGTCAAGTATTATTTCCTTTTGTCATGATCATGCTTGTGGGGGTCACTTTAGTGCTAAGAAGACTGCTGCTAAGATATTGCAGTGTGGATTCTACTGGCCGTCGTTGTTTAAAGATTCCCAAAGTTACTGTGTTGCTTGTGAGCGATGCCAGAAGTTAGGAACTATTTCTCGTAGAAATATGATGCCTTTGAACCCTATTTTAGTTATTGAGGTCTTTGATGTGTGGGGCATTGATTTTATGGGTCCTTTTCCTAATTCTTTTGGTTATTTTTACATCCTTGTCGCCGTAGACTATCTGTCTAAGTGGGTAGAGGCGGTTTCGTGTAAGACAAACGACCACAAGGTTGTGGTCCAGTTTTTGAACGATAACATATTTGCACCTTTTGGTACCGCGAGCTATAATTAGTGATGGAGGGTCGCACTTTTGTAATCGACCGTTTAAGCTTTTAATGAAGAAATATGGTATTACCCACAAAGTAGCTACCCCATATCACCCACAGACTAATGGTCAAGTAGAGGTTTCCAATAGGGAGATAAAACATATTCTAGAGAAAACAGTTAATCCTAATAGGAAAGACTGGTCATTGAGGCTAACCGATGCCTTATGGGCTTACCGTACCGCGTTTAAGACCCCTATTGGAATGTCACCCTATCGTCTAGTTTTTGGTAAGGCATGTCACCTGCCTGTCGAGTTAGAACATAGAGCGTATTGGGCTGTAAAGCATTTTAATTTTTCACTTGACAAAGCAGGAGCTCATAGGAAGCTCCAGCTCAATGAGTTGGAAGAGATTCGGAAAGATGCATATGATAGTTCTAGGGAGTATAAGAACAAAATGAAACTTGTGCATGATACAAATATTTTAAGAAAGTCATTTTCTCCAGGTGAAAAAGTTCTTCTGTATGATACTCGTTTGCATCTTTTCCCCGGGAAGTTACGGTCTCGGTGGACCGGTCCATTTGTTGTTCGCACTATTTTTCCACATGGTGCTATTGAGATTGTGACTCAAGATGGTAGAAATCCTTTCAAGGTTAACGGTCAGAGATTGAAACCATTTTTAGAGCCTTTTCCTATAGGTGATGTTGAGGAGGTCCCTCTGGAGGACCCTGCTTACTCTGATTGACCGTCAGGGTTGTTCTTGTATATTAGTAGATTTTTGTAGGATTTTAGGTTTTTATTTTATTCTCCATGGATAGATTGCTACGCTTCAGGTACTATCTTTCTGACTTACCTCGTTATTCCTCTTTTTACTTATCTATTGGTACTGCTCTTTATTTCGAAACATTGAGGACACTGTTTGATTTAAGTTGGGGGGTAAGGGAGAAACTTTTTAGTGAAACAATAAAGATCTAGAATTTAGAAGCTTGTGAACACTTCAGGGTGACACTAACCACTCTAGGGTAGATAGAAACTTAGATCTTTTTCTATAGGAATTGGTGTACCCAGTTAAAATGGTCTATATATAAAAGGACAGAGTTCAGGTGTTAGAAAATAACATGATAGTTGTCACCACATCTCGGAGTCTATCTCGACCATATCACTTTCTGTTTTTATTTTTGCAATTTTGTGTTTCTCTAAGTGATTTGGTGGGGCCCAGTATCAAGTTGTTATCGTCGCTAGGATGAAATAGAGTGTTTGAGATCAAGCCCGATTTTTGCTTTATTCGAAAAAAAAAAAAAGAAATATGTGTGTGTTCTCCCTGTCTCTGTCGCCTAAGCAAGCGTGGAACGCAGGATCCATGGGAACTATCACGTAAGATGCTGATAAGAATCATGCGCTTGGATTCAATTTGATCCAATCATGTTGTCAATATATTTATCGTTTTATAAATCGATCGCTGGGACCCTTGTATATACCAGTTGAGTCGATATTAGTATTATGATTAAGACCATGTATCTCAAACCATTAGGATTTATCCTGGCACTGACCTTCAGACAGATATGGGAAACACCGTTCACCTTAGTCAACACGTGCAACCTTCACATTTTCCATGTCCATCTTCTAAATCTTTTCATGTGATTGAACTTTGATAGATTCTGAGTCTTGTGGTTGATCGACTATCTGAGTAGAGCTCTGTTGTCTTATATATGAATTTTGGTACGCTTGAGTAAACACTCGTGTACAGCGATTGGACTCATATAGGGTAATGATTCCCGTAGCCGAAGAATTGAGTAAGCCAACTAAATAGCTTGTTTAGTGTCTATCCTTAATCGTTCACGAGTAGCTAAAATCTGGAGTAGAGGTTTTGTGGGTATACCTCTTGTAAACCCTCACGAGACAAAACTCGTCCACTAGGGACACCTAGGGGTTTAACGGCTTATTACATATGCTAAATGTAGTCGCGATTCCTGCGAAAGTGAGTTAGGATTTTATTTTATTAGTTTGCTCGAGGACTAGCAAAATAGTAAGTTTGGGGGTATTTGATAGGCACATTTTTGTGTCTAAATTGCACCCGATTATCTGTTTCGATAGTATTCGATTTTGCACTTATTACGTCTTTTTATGTCTTTGTAGGTATTTTTGATAAATAAACATTTGCGAAAAAATTGGCTCGAAAAGTGTTAAAGGCACCCGGGAAAATGGATTAAGGCACCCACACTTTGGATTGGGGGCACCCCCTTTTACATTTCAAGAACCGATTTTGGCGGGAACCCTAATCTTATCGAAGAGAAACTTCTGATGACTATTTGTACGTGATTTTAGGGATTTTGGGTACTTCTATTTGACCCAAAGACAAGAAGAGATCAAAACAAGATCAAACACGACGAGCAACAGCCTTTCATGCCGTGAAAAATGCTTTAAGACCGAGTTGTAGCGGGAGGAAAAAAAAAATCACGCTGTGACAAAGTCAAATAGGAATTCAAGTTGGATTGGGACTCTTATTTGAGTCCTTATCAATTAAGGAAGATCCCTAGGGTTAGTAGAGACTATAAATAGCAAGAGAAACCAACAAAAAGGGAGGAGAGAACCACCGGAAAAAGTATATAGACAACACCATTTTTCTGCTACTGCTCACGTGAAGAAGAAGGTGAAGAACAAACAGCTCCAAAGAACTGTCGTTCATTATCGCTGGAACTGTCGCTATTTTTCAGCTGCTTCAACAGTTGTCTTCATCAGTTATACTTACATCGGTTGCTTATTTCATGTTGCTTTTCTGCTGTTGTAACACGCTGAACCACTTCACTGTAACGCTTATAAGCGTATCAGATCAGCTGTGTTACTTCCTTTTAGCCTTTGTAAACACTTTTTGAGCAATGAAAGATTGTTTTGAGCATATTTTCTCTACAATGAGCTAATCACCATCACTGGGACGACGGATGAAGCTTTTTCTCCAATAATTAAGTGGTAAATATATTTTTATTTATTTATTTATAATTCTTTTATTATTATTTGCATGGAATTAAATTAGAAAAAAAGGTTATTCTTAAATAAATAAAAATATATTTACCACTTAATTATTGGAGAAAAAGCTTCCTCCGTCGTCCCAGTGATGGTGATTAGCTCATTTTAGAGAAAATATGCTCAAAACAATCTTTCATTGCTCAAAAAGTGTTTACAAAGGCTAAAAGGAAGTAACACAACTGATTTGATATGCTTATAAGCGTTAAAGTGAAGTGGTTCAGCGTGTTACAACAGCAGAAAAGCAACAGGAAATAAGCAACTGATGTAAGTGTAACTGATGAAGACAACTGTTGAAGCAGCTGAAAAATAGCGACAGTTCCAGCGATAATGAACGACAGTTCTCTGGAGCTGTTTGTTCTTCACCTTCTTCTTCACGTGAGCAGCAGCAGAAAAATGGTGTTGTCTGTATACTTTTTCCGGTGGTTCTCTCCTCCCTTTCTGTTGGTTTCTCTTGCTATTTATAGTCTCTACTAACCCTAGGGATCTTCCTTAATTGATAAGGACTCAAATAAGAGTCCCAATCCAACTTGAATTCCTATTTGACTTTGCCACAGCGTGATTTTTTTTTTCCTCCCGCTACAACTCGGTCTTAAAGCATTTTTCACGGCATGAAAGGTTGTTGCTCGTCGTGTTTGATCTTGTTTTGATCTCTTCTTGTCTTTGGGTCAAATAGAAGTACCCAAAATCCCTAAAATCACGTACAAATAGTCATCAGAAGTTTCTCTTCGATAAGATTAGGGTTCCCGCCAAAATCGGTTCTTGAAATGTAAAAGGGGGTGCCCCCAATCCAAAGTGTGGGTGCCTTAATCCATTTTCCCGGGTGCCTTTAACACTTTTCGAGCCAATTTTTCCGCAAATGTTTATTTCTCAAAAATACCTACAAAGACATAAAAAGACGTAATAAGTGCAAAATCGAATACTATCGAAACAGATAATCGAGCGCAATTTAGACACAAAAATGTGCCTATCACTTTTTCTATCCAAGAAAAACAGATACTAAAGAAAGGGGAAGATGAATCAAATTGGATGTTAATGGGATTATGGGAGGTATTCCAGATTGCTCTGGCATAATTACAATGAAAAAATAAATGTTCTAAAGTTTCATCCTCCTCACATCCAAAAGAGCATCTAGGAGACACATCAATATTTACATTGAAAAGTTTAAAATTTGTAGATACAACATTCTACAAACATTTCTAGATGAAATTTTTTATTCCTTGTGATACTTCAAGTATTCCAGAAATATTTTCAGAATTTATCAGGAAGATTAAGATTGTTAGAATTTATATCCCTTTCATTCAATTTTGCATACATAGATTTGACAGTGAATTCACTTTTTTTAGTCAGAAGTCACCTTAACTTATCAGGTTTAGGGCAGCAAGAATTAACATGAAATATTCTTATCCTGCAAATTCTTTCAGCAGTATTCAGAGGAAACGAGGAAAAGATTAAAGAATAATTGCATTTTTTTTGTTGTTGGATCTATGATATAAGCTACCAGAATTAGAATTTATTAGAGTCATTTCTGTATTGACTACGAATATTGTCTAGGTTTGGTATCCATTTATCTTCCCGTAAATTAATATCCCTTTTATCCCCTACTTCCCATATACTGTTTTGTTCAATAAGCTTTATACCTTTATCTATACATTTTCAGTTCCATGAACTAGCAGCAGAGGGGCTCCCTCTTAGAGAGGACTTTTTCCTAAAGTAAATTTGTTTTAGTTGAGATCCCTACAGGGATTTGTGTTCAGTTAATAGTTTCCAGGCTAGTTTGGCTATCATTGCTAGATTAGCTTTATGTGCATCTCTGAATCCTAAACCACCTTTATGAATTGGTTTGCTAAGGCATATCCAGGCTTTAGGGTAGATGCCTTTAGAGTTAGTATCTTTACCCCACCAAAAGTCTCTTAAAATAGCATTGATTTTATTGGTTATCTTTTTAGGGATGACAAAACAACCCATTTGGAAAGTGGGCATACTTGCCAGAACAGAGTTATTGAGTGTCATTTTGCTGGACTGAGGAAGCAATTTACCTTTCTAACCTTAAGATTTATGTTCTATTTTTTCAACAATAGCTTCAAATGTTTTAATTTTTGATCTATCTATAAACAAAGGAGTGCCTAGATAAGAACCTTTAAGGTCTATTTTTTTTTATTTAGAATCTTAGACATCATTCTCTGGTGTTTTGTTGGAATTTTTTACTAAAGAAAAGACTATATTTTTTGAAGTTTATTATTTGGCCAGAGGCCCTGCTAAAAATATGTATAATTTTGAGAAGTTATTTGCACTCTACCAAATCAGCTTTAATAAAAAGCATGCAGCCATCAACAAAGAAAAGGTGTGAGATGGGGCTATTTTTAGGAGTTATTTTAACTTCATGAAGCACATTGTCTTCTTCCTGATGAAGACGAAGCCTAGACAAGATTTCCATAGAAATGATGAAAAAGTAAGGAGATAGAGAGTCTCCTTGCCTAAAACCCCTAGAAGGATTGAAGAATTCTCCAGGGGAGCCATTGAGGAGAACAACTAAAGAGGTGGTGGAAATGCATTAATTGATCAAGTTACAAAAAGCGTTATTAAAACCAAAAGAATATAAAGCAGAAAGAAGAAAATCTCAATTGACCCTATCAAAAGCTTTTGACATGTCAATTTTGATTCCTAAACCTCCCGTTCTAGACTTTTTTTTAAAAAAAAAAGTGAATGATTTCTTGTGTTATGATTATGTTGTCAGAGATTTATCTTTTAGAAAGGAATGCAGATTGATAAGGGGATATTATGATTTCTAAATGAGGCTTGATTTGTTAGTTAGAAGCTTGGCCATTATTTTATAAGTTGTGTTACAGAGAACTATTGGCCTGAATTGACTGGGATTTTTAGGATGTCTCAATTTAGAAATTAGAAAAATGTGGGTTTTGTTTAAATCAGGATGAAGGAAACCAAATTGGAAGAATTGTTGAACAGATTGGGTTACTTGATCTCCAACTATATCCCAATTATGTTTTAGAAAACTAGCTGGGAAACCATCAGGACCAGGTGCCTTGTTGGGTTTCATATTGTTAAGAGTTTCTAGGATTTCCTCCTTTGAGGGGATAGAGATGAGTTTAGCATTTTCCTCATCTGAGATTATAGGAGAAATATTCTCAAAAGGAGATTTTTATAAGATTTATCAACCTGTTAAGCAGAAAAAAGCTTTTTGAAGTACTCACCAAGAACAATATGCACTTCTTTTCAATCAAAGGTAACTTCAACATTGTTGTTTTCTAGAAAATCTATGTTATTTCATTTCCTTCTTATGAGAGTGATAATATGAAAGTATTTGGTATTCTTTTCTCCTAGTTTGACTATATTATCTCTAGATTGTCGTTTGGCTATTTCTTCTTGAGTTTCATAAAGTTTTTCTAGAGCAGCTAACTTAGATTTTATTTGATCTTCATTTCTAAGAGTGTGAGGGCCAGATTGAAACTGATCAATCTGCCTTAGCATTTTATTTTATTTTTCAAGAAGGCCAAAAATATTTCTTTCCAATTTAGAAGGTTAACTCCTAAGTCTTTGAGGTTAAAAACTAGAGAATTCGCAGGGCTCTCAGATATTAAGTGCCTCAAATTTTGTTTTATGACTTGAAGACATGAGTCTTCTTTATGCCAAGAGTCATAATATTTAAAAGACCAGTTTAAATTTACAGGAGAATAATCAAAAGATGAAGATATTGGGCAGTGATCTGAGCCTACGACAACTAGATGCTTGACTGAAGCATTAGGGAACTGCAGACTCTAAGTGGCATTGGATACAACTCTACCAAGTCTTTCCTGTATGTTAGCATGATCTTTCCCATTGTTGTTCCAAGTAAATTCATGTCCTGAAAAACCTAAGTCTAAAAGTCCAGCCTTATGAAGTATATTTTTATAGTTTTCATAATCATTAGAATTAAAAGGAAGACCTCCTAGTTTTTCAGACTGATGAAAAATCATATTCATATCACCAATAAGCATCCAAGGCACATCATTTCTGCAGACTTGGTCAGCTATTTAATTAAGGTAATCCCAAGCAATGTTTCTTTTATGGGGGTATGGGCTACCATAAAAGCTGTGAGAAGCCATTTTTTGGAATTTAAATTAGTTTGAACTATAATGTTAATCATGTTAATACTCAATTGAACTATATCAAATAAAAAACTATCAATCCAAGCAATTGCTAGACCTCCTGCTAGATTTAACTATAGGTTTTTGGGATTTAGTTTCAGAAAGGAAAAGAATTTCAGTTTTTCATGATTAATTAAGTGATGAAGATGGTTTTGAGTAAAAGGGTTCCCACACCCTTGAACATTCCAAGCAATTACTTTCATTTTCAACTGAAAGTAAAAGAATTTTCATGTACTACTATCTAATATTAGGAAGTTTCGAATAAACAAGCAAAGCGATGAATCTTAAAGAAAACAAACTCTTTAGGGGAAATTACTAGGAAAAGGATCAAAATAAGGGAAGAATTAAGAATAGAGAAATACATGTGTTTCATATTGTTGCTTAGGGGAGGGAGAGAGGGAGAATTAGATTTGTAGGTATAGTTCCATTTCATTTGTTGTTCTTTTATTTTAGACCCATACTGATCAATTTGGATAAATTCTTCGTTAAATAAAGAATCAACAATGCAATTTCCAGAATGCGACGAAGAAGAAAAAATAGGGATCGAAATACGGAATACTGTTTCAGTACCAATAGAGGGGGGAGTAGGGGAGAGCTCAATAGGTTTAGAAATTGGGGATAGAAATGGGGGAAAAGGATTCAATCTAATTGTTGATGGAGAAGGAGGAGAAATTGGGGAATCAAAGGAATCCCTAGCATGAAGGATGAGAATGATAATCTTCTTCCCTGAATGGGTGATGAGTCTACTCTAGCAAAAGAAAAATTAAGAATATCTTGAATAAGACCCGAGTCTAAATCCACATCACAATTATAAATTCTAGAAGACTCGAATGCCTCATTCACCTGGTTAGGGATCGGATTCACCTCATGATTCGGCTCAGAAGCAAAATTGAGAGGAATGAAGCTATCTGGAAAATTGAAAGGAAAAGTTCTTTTTCCTAGAACTGAGTTATGATAGGGTTTGGAAACACCTATTTATAATAACCGCAATCGCACAACATCTAACTAGTGGACAATGACAAATACGGGTCGAACCCACAGAGAGCGAAAAAATACTACAATTAATATCTCTAATCAACTAATCATAGATGTTTTGGATTTTTAAGAATGCGAATGAAATAAATAAATTAAACTAAACTAATAAAGTAAATATAATGAGAGAGTCGGTAATTAACTAGGGTATCCGGTTTCCACAAATCTAATTATATAATGTATTTTCTAAATTACTCAAGACAAATATTGAAATTATGTCTCGGAAAATAATGCATTAAGTCCTGAATTATTGTTTCACCGGTATAATTTCTTTCGCTTCTAATTTAGCAATTCTAAAGCGTTATTCATCAATCCTAAAGTATACACCGTCAAAAAAATTAACCCAAACACAGCATATCAATTGGAAAGCATAAACAATCAAGAAAATCACATAAACAATTAGATATGAAGCATTTACACATAAAAAATTAGATGTCAAATATATATGAAGTGAAATTACTAGTCATTGAATAATATGAAATACCAAAACCCTAGTCACAAGATCTATCAAAACATGACAATGGATTTTTCAAAACCAACTAAAATAAGTTACAAAAAAATAGAAAGATTAAACCGTTATCATCGTCGTCATCCGGTAATGGATCGATTTCTTCCTCTCATATTTTCGTCACCAGCTCCGTCGTCAACCCAAACTCTCCTCCGTATTTTTTTTCTCTCTGTTCAGTCCCAGACCGAACAGCCGCCAACTTCTTTTTTTGCCTCCAGAAACCAGCCTCAAAAGAATTGCGTTTCCTCCCTACGCATGACACTGTCTTCCCCTCCCTCAAACCTAGCATCCGCCCTTGATATCTCGCCCATGTGCTGACTCTATTTTGTGTTAATTACCAAAGCATTGGGGTTGACTGAAAATGGACTTGAAACCCATTAACTTGCCCATGTACGTGAAACAAAAACAAGAAGTCCAAAAATCGTTCCCAACTATAATTTTTGTTTTTTTCTTCTTTTACACTCAGATTTTGTCTCCCACTTTCTCACATCTTTCTTTGCTTTTCAAGACATCACTTTTCTCTGACTTCATTTTATGTCCATCCCATCTTTTCTGTCTCACCCAAGCCACGTCTCACCTGGCTCAATCTTTACTCCCCAACGCATCGTGCACATGTGCTCGGACTCATATGATGAGAACAACACCACCATTCCTTTCGGTACCACTGGATAATTCTAGTCCACATCAATGTGGCGGCAGTGCAACTAAAATTAGCTAGTTTAACCATTTTTACTTGTACTTTGGGTTATACATATTCGCCGTATAAAAATAATTAAACATACATTATTAATAAAATTTAAAATACTAGCAAATATAAATCAAACAATAAATATGTATAAATTATGTTTGTATCAAGTTGATATAGGATCTTTAACAAAAACATTAAAATCTAATGAAGATGAATTCATTTAAAAGTAGAAGCTTCAAAAAGGCCTTGGTAAGTTTCCTTCACTCAGTTAATACTCAAAAAATCCTACACCGAATTTTATAGTCTGCATTGTCCTTAGGATTCCATATTTAAATTTGAACATCATTTAGGAAATGAAGATCATCTCCCGGGTATGGGGAATCTACTGAGATGTCATAAATATCTTCCAAGGTCTTATTTTGTTTGGAAGCGCAGACTTCTTCTTATTTTGTCTGGAAGCGCAAAACCCTTATTTATGAAGCGTAAACTCTAGATACTCTTCCCAGTTTATTATTTATTAATCTTATCATCTCTTGACTTCTATGTTCATGTTTCGCATTAAGGATGGAGGCCCAGATAGGAGTTTCTTTCACCAAATCCGTTGAAATCTGCATTCCTGGATAAGCTCTTGTAGCAGCAAGAACACCACCATAAAGGTACCAAGGACCAGTTGACGTAACCCATGAAAAGTCATCAAAAGACTGGAAGTTGATAATGAACATATTAGGATCAAATTCTATGGGTTTGAAGAATGATATTAGGACCCCACAGATAAGAGACCTGATCTCCCATGGCTTTAAAACAACAGTAGAAAAAACTCTCGCAAGAATATTATGATTTTTTATACTAAAATCTCTAATAAATTCCAGTGGAGTTGGAAGAATGCCTACATGCATATGGTTAGCAAATCTTTGAGCTAGGGATAAACCACTCAGATGTTTGTAAAAAAGATTCTTCATTACACATGTTTAGAGAATGCAATAAAAGAAGATGAATGAGATTAAGATGATATGCAAAATGAATAAAAAGAAGTGCAAAAGAGAGTTTGGGTTTAAACTAGTTGACGATGAATATAAAATTAGGAGCACAAGAAACCAAGAGAACTCGTGAATGAAGAGTAACACTCGAAAGCCTGAGCAATCAAATATGAAACACGAAGGAGCTTCAATGAGAGACAGACAGAGAGAAAAGGGGATTAAAGATCCATCCATTGCCTAAGATATTCATATAGTACGAGGTCAAACAATGAGTCATCATATGAAAGAATAAGGAAAATACTATGAATTAGAATAATAAAACTATAAATGAAAGATTTTGAAATTTTAGAGGCAAAAACTTAGGAAATTATTATCCATAGAGAAATCAACCAATGGGGGAAAAAAAGATTAAGAAACTCATGAAACAAAAGAAAAGCAACACAGATAAATGGAAATTGACATGTAAACTTTTTCCAAGAAATTAAGGAGATGCAGGGCAGGTAAAGAGCCATGATTTGGGTTTGATATTGAAAAGACTAAATCAAGTAAATAGAGGCACTAATATGGGGAAGAGAGAAAACTTAATTGAAATTTGTGAGAGTAAATGTTGCAGGCGAAGCGTGAAGAGAGTTTATAAAACCTAAAATGAGATTAATCCAAAAACTATCCGAGATACCAAAATCAGAGAAGAAAAGAAAATCAAGAAATTAGAAAAGAAAATGGCTTGCATTCATAATCCGGTTCCAAGAGATGCAAAAGTTTCCTCTACCAAAGTAATACGTTGCAGAGAGAGCCAGTTTGTTAGTAATTATTCATATCATCTCTTGACTTCTATGTTCATGCTTCACATTAAGGATGGAGGCCCAGATAAGAGTTTTTTTCACCAAATTCGTTGGAATCTGCAGTCCTATATAAGCTCTTGTAGCAGCAAGAACATTACCAAAGAGGTAGCAAGGACCATTTGACGTAACCCATGCAAAGTCATCAAAAGATTGGAAGGTGATAATGAACATATTAGGATCAACTTCTTTGGTTTGAAGAATGTTATTAGGACCCCACAGATAAGAGACCTGATCTCCCATGGCTTGAAAACAACAGTAGAAAAAACTATTGCAAGAATATTATGATTTTTTATACTAAAATCTCTAATAAATTCTAGTGGAGTTGGAAGAATGCCTACATGCATATGGTTAGAAAATCATTGAGCTAGGGATAAACCACTCAGATGTTTGTAAAAAGATTCTTTACTACCCATGTTTAGAGAATGCAATAAAAGAAGATGAATGAGATTAAGATGATATGAAAAATGAATGAGATGAAGTGCAAAAGAGAGCTTGGGTTTAAACTAGTTGACGATGAATATAAAATTAGGAGCACAAGAAACCAAGAGAACTCGTGAATGAAGAGTAACACTCGAAAGGCTGAGCAATCATCATGAAACAAGAAGGTGATAAACACATTTTTGTGTCTGATTTGTCTCAATTCTTTATATTGATAGCGCTCAATTATGTACTAATTGTGTTATTTTATGTAATTGTAGGTATTTTGGGAAATAAACATTGTTAGAAAAATTTGCTCGAAAAAGTGTTAAAGGCAC
This sequence comes from Papaver californicum, assembly GCA_023531435.1. NCBI lineage: Eukaryota > Viridiplantae > Streptophyta > Magnoliopsida > Ranunculales > Papaveraceae > Papaver > Papaver californicum. Next base: position 370,837 of record JAJJMC010007171.1, on the reverse strand, counting down.
CCAGAAAATTACTAAAGGCACCCACACAGTGGATAGGGGCACCCCTTTTTCTTCACGATTCAAACAATATTTTTGCGGGAAAGTGAAGTTTTCAACTGCAAACATTTCTGGATTGATTTTGGGAGAGTTTTAGTCGGAGTTTTTGGTTGATTTTGTTTGATACCAACATGTTACAACAAAACGGGGGGTAGGTGTTTTCGAATCATAAAAAAAAGGAAGTTTACTCACAACAGAGCAAGTGTTTTTACGTGAGGATATTTCGGGTTTTTGATTGATATTTTGGGAAGTTGCGTGTGTTTAACTACTTCTGGGATGATAACTCAACGTGTCCGGAGTGTGTCAGCACCAGCAAACGCGTGAAGGAGATAAAATATGAAATAATTCTCATGTTTTGGAAGAATATTATTCTCGAGTTAATATGAATATTTTGATTAATTGCTGCGAGATTTGAGTTGATATGGTATAAATAGTGAAGGGTGAAGACACAGAGGGACATAGAGAGTTTAGGGAGAGATCAGGAGACGAAGAGGAGGAAGAGAAATCATTCCAGAGAATTTTTTCTCTGCTGCTGCTGAAGAACACGAAGAACAAAGGCTACGGCAACAGTTTCTTCAACCTCTCAGACACGGTTTCTTCATCCATTTACAACTGATATCTTCGGCTTTGCAACATTTATCTTCAGCTGCAACGGTTTCTTCAACCCATTTGCAACAAATATCTTAGCATCTGCAACGTTTATCTTCAGCCTTGTTCTGTAATATTGAGTCTGTAACGCCTATAAACGTTGCAAACTCATTGTTTTCTTTATTTTTCTCCCTTTTCATCATTTATAAACACTTTGAGCCATGAACCATAATTTTGAGCAAGTGATTAATATGAGGAGATAAACCCTTTTGTTGAGGCGATGGAGGAAGCCATTGTTCCAAGAAAAGTGGTATATTTCTATTTTTATTAATTTTTGCAATTGATTTTATGATTATTTGCTTTGATTAAAAAAATAATTTAAGAATTTTTATTAAGCAGTTGTGATTTCTTTTGATAGAGCATGCTTAGCCTAGGGTTTTTGATTTTCTATACTTTTGATTTACAATTGTTATTTTAAAAATCTACTTTTACGACATATTAGAATCACTTTAAACGTAAAGAATTGCATGAATATTGATTAGATTGAATCACTTTAGTTGGTTAATGATGAAATCCATAACCTCAGTATTTGTGAATATTATTTTCATCTTTTGTGTATATTTTCTAGCTTAAAATTAGTTTATTAAATCTAAAAGCAATCTTTACAAGTTCGAAAGTTTAAAATTCATTCTTACCATAACTACAAATCACATCTGAAGGAGACTCAACGAGAGACGTCCAGAGGGAAAAAAAAAAGATTAAAGATCCAGCCAATGCCTAAAATATTCAGATAATACGAGATCAAACAATGAGTCATCGTACGAAAGAATATGAACAATACTATGAATTGGAATAATAAAACTATAAATAAAAGATTTTGAAATTTTTGAGGCAAAGACTTAGGAAATTATTATCCATAGAGAAATGGACCCATGGGGAAAAAAAGATTAATAGACTCGTGAGACAAAAGAGAAGCAACACAGACAAATGACAATGGACGTGTAAATTTTTGCCAAGAAATTAAGGAGACACAAGGCAGGTAAAGAGCCATGATTTGGGTCTGATATTGAAAAGAGTAAATCAAGTAAATAGAGGCACTAATATGGGGAAGAGAGAAAACTTAATTGAAATTGGGTGAGAGTAAATGCTGAAGGCGAAGCGTTGAAGAGAGTTTATAAAACCTAAAATGAGATTAATCCAAAAACTATCCGAGATACCAAAATCAGAGAAGAAAAGAAAATCAAGAAATTAGAAAAGAAAATGGCTTCCATTCATAATCCAGTTCCAAAAGATGCAAAAGTTCCTCTAGCAAAGTAATACGCTGCAGAGAGAGCCAGCTTCACAGGATACATTATTACAGATGCACTGAATGTAGCGAAGAGGATTTTCTTCATCCAACACAGGCTAAGTTGTTTGCATTTTGCAATTTGTCACCAGAGCTAAAGGAGCAGATGGGGAAGTTCATGGAGAAACGTATTCAAGTTAAGTTGGAGGGACCGGGACTAGTGGAAATAACAATACTAATGGAGGAGATGCCTCCAGGTTTTGATTATGCCTATGTTTAAGTCTTAGCATAGCAGTACCTTCAGAGAAGAGCACCATAGAGATGAGGGGGAGAATTACAAACTGATCAATACTCATCGAATGATCAACAACATTTTTAATTGGCCGGAGTTTTTTTAGTTTTTTAAAGGGTTCATGATATTTTGGTTTTACTACATGATGAAGTTGCATGAAAATTCTCCTAAAGCCAAGTGTTTTTTGATGTATTGAACGAAAGATCTAATCTTGGAGAATCGGAAGATGATGTAAAAAGGTTTACTTTATGAATGTTAATTCTAGTTTTTAGATCTTAAAATCATATAAAGGAATGGTAAACAGCCTCTCAAATAAAATAGCAGGAAAAGAGATGAGAAATAGATTTCATCCCAAACAGACAGAAGTGTATCAGATAACCTTAAATACAACGAAAAAATCCAAATTGCAGCGATAGGTCTTGTCATTGTAACATATGGGAACTCAACCTTTCTCATTTCCCTACCTCCCCAGCTAGGGATGAGATACAAGGAAGAAGAACTACTCGTAGGCCATTAGAGGGAAAGTAGAGGAGAAGAGAAAAGAAAGAGCCGTTAAAGTTTCCCATTAGCAGATTTGTTATTTTTAAATTATGGATATGGGTTTTCACTAACTTATCTCATTTTATGTGCATTTTATATATTGGTTTTGTTTCCTTGAACATTAATAAAATGTCTCCTAATTAAGTTAATGGGCATCCCATTTTTTCAATTCAATATATAGTGCACACGTAAAAAAAAAGTATAATACAAAAAAAGATTAAATAACTCTTGATTTTTCTAGAAAACATGATTTGTTCTATTTCTCTTTCAAACTTTTTGTTCTTCAACGTTAATCAGCAAGTCCTTCTCAATTCATTGTTTTAAAATGATGAAATTTTATCCACACATTTGTATATCAACTTCAGTCAAAAAGATTATTTTTTGTGAATAAAGATCTTATATTGAACCAAGAGTTTAAAATACAGAAAGTTCAAAAAAACTTGAAAGAAAACAGAATAAATTTAAATAAAATGAAACAGAAAGAACAGCCTAAAAGAAGGCAAGAAATGTTGCCTTTCTATAACTGCAGAGAGTTTTCCATAGTAATTGGAGCAGGCAACAGGTTCTATGTTCTCCCGGCCATCTGATTTAGCACACCACAACCTGGTATACTACTTTTATCCTTACTCAAAACAGATTCCAAAAAAACAGGAGTAGAATCTATCCAGCAGTTGTAAATTCCTGATTTCCTAGCCTGATAAGCTAATATATCTGTCGGACCATTACCCAATCTGTTTATGAAACTAAAGCCCCAAAATTTGTTGCATTCTTTCAAAATCTCCATTGCTTCTTTTACCAAACTTTGATTCCGCCAAGATATTCAAGATTGTTTTCCCCTGGTGAAGCTGATTATTCTCTCGCAATCTCCCTTCATCCAAAAGTTTTCGATCTTTAACTCTTTAAGCCTACTTGACCCTTTGAAGCAGAGCTAAAGCTTCTGCTTTTTTTGAACATGAAACTTTGCACACTCCTGACTTAGCTCCTTTGCAGTCTCCTACATTGTTTCTAATGACCAGACCATAACCAGAATTTAAATAATCTGATATCCATAAAGCATCAAAGTTTAGTTTTAAACAATTTAAATCAGAGTTTTTCCAATGGTTCATAATTCCAGAGTTTAGATGAGTCATGTAATGCACGGAGTTTTCATTATTTGTTTCCCTACACCAGAAGTTTAGATATCTTTAAATGATGATTACAGTCTGCAGAGAAGAGTTAGTTTTGTTTTTAAAAACTCTGTTGCATCTTTCTTTCCAGATAAACCAATATTTTCTTGCAAAAACCTCCAAAAAAGAATTTGTATTTGATCCCCAAAATTTATAAAGATTGAGAAATGAATCATTGAGGTATTTTTTCAAGATCCCTCTAGAAAATGGTGTTCAAGTCCATACTGATTTAGCGTACCAACAATCAAAAAATAGATGTTGCATAAATTCCATATTGCTCTCACAAAAAATACATTTAGTATCTATATCATTTACATATGTACCCAAGAGTTGTCTTATTGGCAGTGCATTGTTTATACATTTCCATAAAAACAATTTCACTTTTATGGTAGTTAAAAAGATTATATTATATCATTCTTTATACAAAATTTTAGAGATCGTGTATTTCTTTATTGAAGAAATATATCATCAACAATTTTTTTATTTTTTTTAAAAGTAGTCTTTGTAAGATAGTTTTAGTTGCATTTTAAAAATGTATTTCACAAAATGCTTTGGAACTCGATGGTACCTAGAAGATTGAATTCTTTGTTATAAAGTTGCTCCAACTTTGGATGAGACGAGAAATACCATCCTAATAAACGGTTGTGCTTTGTGTAAGAAGGTTGCCGAGTCAAATTCTCATATTTTTTTTGTATTGAGAGTTGGTTCAACATATATGAAATTACTTCATGTCTAGTTTTCAGATGTAATGGGCGTTTTAAGAATCTGTTAGAAGTTTTCTCTAAGAGTTGAGAAAGAAGAAAGAAGTGCAAAAAAAAATAATGTGGAAATTATGGGGACTTGATACCTTTTACCATTTGGTGGGTTGATTGGCTTGAAATTAACATGTGAACATTTTCGCTTTTTTTTATTATTATTACATAGAATAATGGCACATAGACTACACCTGGGTACTTTAGGCTAGAATTTACGTTATTACAAGGGTTCGATCCCCAACCTTCCCGGAAGCTTAAGAACCATCATCAAACCACTTGATGGTTCTCGGTTAGATTCGTTGATGATGTTAAATGTCTACTATATAACCCGTCCATTGTTTCGAAAACTTTTGATAATTTATCTTTGGGGTATGGTGCTCAAAATTAGCAAGCTGTTATAATGTAATCAATTCGTAAAGCATTCTATCTTGGTATTTTAGTCAACTCCAAACTGTTTAAATTTAGAAGCCTGATATAGGGGCTCCAATGTCAATAGAAGGACTCCAATAATAAGACAAAATAGGGACATCATGAAGTAAAACTCAAAAACCCCTTATCCATAATATTTTTACAATGCCTAAACCACCCCTGATTAGTTAATCTTAATTAAACTAACTAATTAAAAAATTAAGCTAATCGTGATTAATTAAACATAATCTTTAACTTAATCAAATGATTTGAATTTTTTTTTTTTTTTTTGAATTTGTGTTTGGTGGGAAGAAAAACTAGATAAAATTTAAGAAAATTTTGTGCTTTTTTTTTAAACCCTAGATTTTGATCCAATAAACCATAGTAGCATTGAGTACACCTCTAACTTATACTCTTGATCTTTTTATGGCTCAAATTTGATGAAATCACGATTTGAAAGATTGATTTTTTGTTGTTCAGAGAAACTTACGGTTGGGTTTCATGTCGAACCCAACCGTAACCCTAAGAACACCGAAGAACACCATTTTTTCCCAGATTTACGGTTGGGTTTTCAACCGAACCCAACCGTAACTTGAAGAACAATGATGAACATCATTTTTGCCCAAATTTACGGTTAGGTTTTCAACCAAACCCAACCGTAACAAATCTTTAAACCACAATCGTATAATTAGATAAATAGATTTTAAGATTTTTTCATTTCTATCTTGTAGAGAATTGAAAGACGAAGCTAACCCAAAAAAATGAGATCAATCGGACATCGTATGAAGGAGTTATGATCAAAACGATGAAATGTATCCAGGAATATTTACGGTTGGGAAAAAAAATGGTGTTCTTCGGTGTTCTTAGGGTTACGGTTGGGAAAAAATGGTGTTCTTCGGTGTTCTTAGGGTTACGGTTGGGTTCGACCTGAAACCCAACCGTAAGTTTCTCTGAACAACAAAAAATCAATCCTTCAAATCGTGATTTCATCAAATTTGAGCAATAAAAACATCAAGAGTATAAGTTAGAGGTACACTCAATGCTACTATGGTTTATTGAATCAAAATCTAGGGTTTAAAAAAAAAAATTCTACTATGATTAAAATGGAGAAGGAGAAGATATGGAGGAGATGGAAAGATTTTAATTAAAGGACAAATTTGTCTTTTTTATTAGGTAAAGGGTAAAATGGACATTTAACTTTACCCCTAGGACATCCCTTATCGTAAAATTGGGTCACCTCGCCTCCACTTGGAGCCCCTCTATTGATGTTGGAGCCCCTATATCACGCTTCTAAATTTAACTATTTTTTTATATAAAAAATAAAATAAAATACTTTTGTATAAATTAGAATATTGACAAATTTGGGTTTGGGCACTTCAACTTGATGTTGTATGCAATCTATTATTTATCAAAAACTGGGTTTTGATTGACCTTCCAATTAAAACCAAAAGGCAAATCAAAAGCTTTTTTTAAAAATTTATTTAAAATTGATTTTATAGGCTCGAGCAAGAGGTAAGTTCCTCAATAATATATGGATTGTTAACTAAATCGGAATTACCTAACGGGACTCTATGTGTCCTAATAAAATGGTCACTACAAATCTTTTTTCTGTACTAGAGCGTGGGAAACGCACGAAATACATGTAAAGATAAAAAAAATAACATATAAAATCATAGTTACTTTATAAACTAAATTATTTTTATATTCCTGAAATTATTTTAACTGGTATTTTTTGGGATGAGAAGAATTAATCGGGGGCTATTTATTTATGCTCATCCAAGTCTAGTTGCAATGGGATGTCCAAATGGTAGTACGACAATATTTATACCCTTTCACTAATACAAAACCTAAATAAACTCTTCTCATTTTATTTTCTACTTATTCCTCTTCTTCTTCTCCTATACCGATTATTCGTACTCTCTCTCCTTCTCCTTTTCCTTCTTCTTCTCCTTCTTCATCTCGGTCAGATCAACACTGGGTAGAAAAACACCAGCTTCAAGACCAAGGCATCCAGTTATTGGGTCTTCATCGAAGGGAAAGGAAAAGATGGTGAACAAAGTACGCGAATTCATTGAAATCGATTCGGGTCCACTGATTCCGACGATACGACCTTCCATCAATTTCAAAAATCCCATATTAGGTAAGTTTCATCGAACTTTTAGGGTTTTAGTGATTACTTCGAAGAAATCAGGAAAAAAATTCTAGGGTGTTATGAAACGATGAATAATCGGTAGATATCTAGTAGAGTTTATCTACCGATTATGCATCGAGTTCTTCATTTATGAAGAACATCATCCATAATCAGTAGATCTACTTTACTTTTATCTACCGATTATGACCTGTAATTTATTTTTGGATATTTATTTGAAACAATCAGTAGATATAGAATAGGTTAATCTACTGATTAAATATTATATTTTTAGATAAACCAGTTTTAGGGCTACACTCTAATCAGTAGTTAGTAATCGTGGTTTATCTACCGATTATGGTTGCTTCAACATATATAATTTTGTCAAAAATTGATTCATAATAATTGAAAGATAATAATGACCTCGACCTACCGATTGTTAGTAATCGTACAATTTTTTTTTCTCAACTACTGATTATGGTACCATTCAACAACTAGTTTTCTATCAAAAATTAAACTTTAATCGGTAGATAATTTGTGAACCTAAACTACCGATTGATTATAATCGGAAGATTATGAAGAACCCGACATACCGATTGTGGGTAATCAGTGGTTATTTTATATTTTTATCCACCGATTAAGGGTCAATTCAGTATTGGAATAATTTTGTTGGCTATTATTAGTTATGAGGTATTGATTCTTTTCATTTTGGTTGCTCATTCATGTCTCTGAATTATTTCTCAAATATGGTTTTTGTTAAATGTTCTCTTGTTGTTAGGAAGCCGAAAGTGTCAAGGAGTGGAAAGGTGAATGCTCCTCCTCCTTCAGAACCTCTTCCAAGATAACTAGACCAGTAACTCCAGTTGAAGTTCTAGAAATGATGGTCGAAAATTGGGATTTTGTAAAATGGATAGAAGAAGCTCCTGAGAACCAAATACAATGGGAAGACGACGAAGACGCATTTGATTATCAGGACGTTTACAAAAATATGGTTCATAGAACCATTTGGTACAAACATGACTTTCCGTACAAATGTACACCTAAGGAGTTAGAGGCTGAGGAGGCAGCAAAAAAGGCTAAGGAGGCAGCAAAAAAGGCTAAGGAGGATGAGGTGTTGGAAGAAAGAGACGATCATGATCCGAGAATATTTTTCAAGGAAAGCGACTCTGAAAGTGTAAACCCATACTACGATGAAGATTGTCAGTACGTAGGTCCACCCGAGTTATTGGAAGAAAAGGATGATGACAACAGGAAGTTGTTAGATGATGAAGCTAGGAAGAAGGGATCATTTAAAACTGCTGTTAAGAAGATGAAGGTATCAAGGAGTGAAAGATTTGGACGAGGTCGATCTGGTTGATAATTATGGATGTCTATTTTACTTTTTATTTCGTTGTTGATAGGTGTTTATTTAGAACAATATTATGTACTAAGGAGGATGAAACGGTTTCTTTTCTTTAAGGTTAGACAATATTATGTTAACTTTTTAAAGTTTATTTCATTTTAGCTCACGTGCAATTTAGCTCACCTCAATTGCTAGCATAGTTTAGAAAAGTATTAAGGTAGCCTTCAATAATCGGTAGTTAGGCGAATATCACTTTCAATCTTGAACAATCAGAGGTTTTGTTTTTACCAAACAACCGATTGTGTGATTATCAGTAGGAAACTATCACCAATTAACTACCGATTTGAACCACAAACTAATCAGGATTCCGAACCTGAAAGTCTGCATAATCGGTAGATAAATTTGGTTACTTTCTTCCGATTGTGATAATAGCAAAATTATAATTTTTCCAAATTTTTAAAAATTTATCATTGGAGCTACTATGACAATCGGCAGATAAATGATTCTCCTAAATTACCGATTGT
>JAJJMC010007171.1:345071-361373 GCA_023531435.1 Papaver californicum | reverse complement strand
TCCGAGCTTGATAGAGTCAGATTATCCATCTGCTTAACACGGCAATGTCTTGTCTGACTCCAAGGAAACAACCAAGTCAAAACACTAATGTGAACACATCATCGTTTAGAGCTGATCCAAGTTTTTCAAAATGTCTTCGGAAAGCCTTCACTAAAGCTGCAAGCTAGATTAGCCAGCTCATATGCTTTGGGACAGTGGTGAAATATTCTACGTACCCTTCTCTAAAATAATCAAGGAGGAGTCGTCACCAAAGGATTAGCTAGCTAGATTCACCAAAGCTAGTCATAACCAATTACATACTTGGTAAGAAAAAGTAATAGTGGTCGTCTGATTTTGCGAGCTGCATAAAAATGATCCGGGAGTTAGTTTTTGTGTCGGTCTCATGACAGAATGTACATCAAGAGAGAAGACCAGGTCAAGTGCAGCCACAGATCCCTGACAGTCTTACCAACTTCTTCTCACCAGTCTCTGTGTTTGAAAGTTGAAATTTATGTTAATTTGTTGTCATAATTCAATGTATTTATTCTTGTAATCAAACCACTTTTTTGTCGATATATGGTATTGATTGATGAAAGGGTAAAAGAAATTGTATGTTCTTGACCATCACTACTATATTAATCAAGCAAAGCCTCTTTTTTTCCTAAAGCTTTTTACTTAGAAAATGAAGACTAAACTCGGCAATGGTTAACAAATTTCAACCCCTCCCCTCCCCTCGGAATCAATCCAAAGTTTGGAAATAGGAGGACCGGTGGACCACCAATAGGTGTACGCGCACAGCTTCTAGTTATGGCAGTTAAACTATGTAGAAGTTTTTACTATATATTAGAGCTATTTTTGGCCAATTCAAACACTAATGTGAACACACCACAATATCTTGATTCCTTGAAACTTCGCTGTCCAACACTGAAGGGGTCAAGTGCAGATGAGATTTGTTTATACAGTATTTATCAATGTTTATCAAAAATCTTTTTATAGTATCCTACATCTATTATATACAATTGTTTCAAAATAAAATAAAATTATATACAATTAATAATAAATAATGTATCAAAATTATTGGACATGAAGAAAAAGGAGAACTAATTTCCGGAAACGCATTTATACGACACTAATTTATTATTTATTTTTTTCAAAAAAAGTAATCATATTTTATTAAAACTTAATTTCTTAGGTTGAAATAGCTATTTCCTTATTTTATTGGCAGGATTGTTATCCTCGTGGAAAAATTCAGAACAACTTTTAACGAATGATTTGAATTTTACAATCCAATAGCTTCCATTTTACTAGAAGGGCCACAATTAAACAGGCGTTGCAATAATTAAGAAACACAAATCCTAGTAAAAATGTGAATCCAATCAACTATGAGGTCAATGTGAATAATGTGAGAAAAATCCAGAGCGACGTTAATTTGTGTTTGTTACGTTTTATATATGAATGCAGCACAAAAAATCCGCATATACATATCTTATATAATTAATACTCTAATAAGCAGATTTATAGTTAAATCGTGATTGGATATCAAAATATTTTCATAGTTACCTACCGCTTTAATTTTCACTAGAAAACATTAGAGTGGCCTACCGAAATTTGTTTTAGCATGGTAGTTGGCTTATATATAAAAAAATAATATATGATATATTAAGTATTTTCAATAAAACAATTTTACAGAAAAATAACTAGTATAAAGAAATTTGTAAAGATAAAACATTCATCACCTTCGCGACTACATTGTTTGATCCAAAAAAGTCGTGTTTTAGATCCAACGTTCAATAATCCGTATAAATTAATTGGTTATAAATAATTTAGTCGTTAAAACCCCACTACCCTATACCTTTTATTACTAAAACTTTAGTCAAACCAAAATAAAATAAAAGTCTCATTTGAATAAATATGTCTAAACTACCCTTTACGTTAATTCAACTCAACAAAAATAAAAATCAACCCCATTCTTAAACTACCTTTTATACTAATTCAATCCAACAAAAATAAAAATTAACCTCACTTTTAATCTTTATTCTCTCTCACCACCAATACTACCAGCACCAACAACAACCACCATCATCCAGCACCACCACCACTACCATCCACCAACAAACAGCATCACCAACCACCACCACCACCACCACCAACGAGCACCACCAACCAACACCAACATCACCCACCACCACCACCACCACCAATGAGCACCACTAACAACCATCAGGTCCACTACCAAAGAGCACCACAACTAACCACCACCAGCACCAACCACCATCAACCACCACCAACACCAACAACCAACACCACTTTCACCACCAACACCAACATCAACGAGCACCACTAACAACAAACAGATCCACCACCAACCATCACCAACAACAACGAAAACCATAAACCAACACCAACCACCAGAATTATCCCACTATCATCAACCGGAAAACACCACCACCGACCAACACTATCATCAACACCACCACCACAAACCAGCAACACCACCATAAAAAACTTACCATATTACTAAAACATTGTTTCAACGATAAAAATTAGGCAGAAAAATGATGAAACCAAATTTGGTTTCAACATAAAATTTGTATTTCACCAACACAACTTACACGAAGAAACCGAATGCACCAAATTGTATAAACTAGGAAACATTTAGTTGAAACCAAATTTGGTTTCAACATAAACGTATTGTTTCACCATTAAACTTTGGTTTCACGGTAAAAAGTAGGCACAAATCAGATGAAACCAAAATTAGTTTCTATAAAACTTATTGTTTTCACCAACACAAAAATTGGTTTCAGCGTTGTTTTGTTTTTCTAAAATTTGATGAAACCAAAAAAGGTTTCATCATTTATTTTATTCCAGATGAAAAAAAATGATGAAACCAAAAAAAAATTCATCATTTTTCATACATTCCACCAACACAAACACTGGTTTCAACGTTGTTTTAGTTTTTGGTTTCATCATTTTTCTGACGTTTCACCACCAAAAAACCCTAATTTTGACAATGATGATGTATCATTATTTTTTTATGATGATTTTCGACGATGATGATCTGGAGGTGTTGGTGATGTTTGTAGAGGATAGAAAGAGGAGGAAGAGGTGTTGGTGGTGGTGGATCTGGACATATAGTGGTGGGGAAGAAAAAATAACGAGGAGGAAGCTATGGGGGGGGGGGGGGCGGAGGTGTTGTTGGTGGCTGATCTGGACATCGAAAGAAAAGGAGGTACTGGTTGTGTTGGTGGAGAAGACGGAGGTGTTGTTAGTGGCGGGTATGGGTGAAAGAGCTACTATTGGTGAACATAAAAGTAAAATAAAAAGAGAGAAGAAGAGAATAAGACGGAGGTGTTGGTGAAGGAGACGAAGGTGTTGTTGCTCCAGATCTATCTTTTCTCACTGGTTTGGTGACATGGGAGCTACTGTTGCTGGTGGTGATGGTGGTGGGAAGGAGGAGGCAGAAGAAGAAGAAGAAGAAAAAAAAAATGAGAGAAGAAGAGAAAAAAAGAAGAACCCGTTGAAAATAAAGAAAGGGTAAGGGTGAGATTTATAAAAGTGGTAAAAACTAAATTTAAACATTATAAATGTAAATGAGGGTTTTATTTCAAATAATTTTTATTTATAAAGAATAATATGGAAGGAGTTTTTGTATGCTAAATATGGTCACCTTGGTTTTTTCACTTATTATAAAAACAATTTAGCATAATTCGGGAATTATGCATTCATTTGCTAACTAGGTTATACATGAAGATTTGAAATCTAACAACGAATTATGCATTCATTTGTTAACTAGGTTATACATGAAGATATCTAACAATTGATTTCCTCTGAGGATGTGAGTCGTGGTTGTTAGTGCTCATACTATTACATTTTGTATGTTGTGTATAGACCCGATCATTTGGTGATCTCAGATGTATCCATAAAGAACGTGATAATTATCCAACGTTAATCACCACTGGCATTGTGGAACAAAGTGGTATATACTCCAGAAATAATATTGAGTTTTATTTATTTTCGTCGGGTGGTTTTCAACATGTTTTGTAAGAACGTTTAATTGGGGGTTACCCTCATAAATTGGGCGATACTATTTTGTTAAAACATGTTAGGTATATTGATAAAGGGTGTCTAAAATTTTTTTAAAAAAAATTATTATCTTTTAAAGTCGGTATGGTCTTCATGGATGAAAACCATGCCGACAGTTGAAGATCATGCCGATTGTGAACTGTCTGCACGGTTTTCACCCATGAAGACCATGCAGACAGTTCAATCGGTATGGTTTTCACCCATGAATACCATGTCCATAGTTTAAAGTCGGCATTGATATTGGATGAAGACCATGCCGATTCTGGATAATTTTTAGGCATAATCTCTGTTTTTTCCTCCAAAAAACAACTAACACAATCTACAATCAATAACTATAATCTATATGTTAATCTCACTAATCTAAGTTTAATATAATCTAACAACTAATATAAATAATTAGCAATCTATTAATCATTGATAATTTAGGTATTATGAAAAAGTTATGGATAGTTTTTTTAGAAATTACTTCAAACTGAACCTATCTTGTTTTACATGGTATCCCTCATTTTGTAAGGGTATCCCCAACTAAATGTTCTTTTGTAAGACTCTAAAAAGAGGGAAATTTTTTAATAGCCCGAAAAAAAAATTGTGTATCAAAAACACATCATTAAAATTCTATATACAAAGAACCCATAATTAATTATAATACTACTTGATTACAGAAATAACCTTTTATTAATTAAGGAAACTAATTCCAATTAAAAAACCAATTACAAAAAATAACAATTAATCTAAAATAAACTCCCTTAGAATAATCTCCTATATAATTCCTCTAAAATAATCCTACAAAAACTCCCTGGACTAATCCTAAAGAAAACTTCATTGATAGAAAATTATGATTCTTCCTGGGTGAAATTTCATATTTTATTAATTAAATCAAAAAAATTGTGAAAAATATAATTTTCACAAATACAAACATTAAAATATCAAATCATATAAACAAAAAATCATACGAACAAAAATCATAGAAATTATATAAAAATAAATAAATCTTGATTCAAATTATTTGAACGTTTAAAGTAGGAGGAAAAAAATAAAAATCGTTGAAATCATGGATATATTTGAAAACTTATGCATCAAATCTTCGAATTAAACGCTTGGATTGGCTTTATACCCCTCTTCCTAGGGGTGTAAATTGGGCCAGGCCGGGCTGTCTGGCCTGTTTTCTATCTCAGATCAGACCGGATGAGCTTGAACTTAAGCTACCCAGAAGGTCGGACAGTAACACTAGTTTCGAAGCCCAAAGCCTGCTCAAAGCCTAAATGTTAAACAGGTCAGGTCAAGAAGGCCGGACATGCCACCTTTTTCCTATCTGACATTTGATTACTGAGATTCATATTCATGGTTGAAAAAGAATATAATTAAACAAGTTCACTTTCGAACGTCAAAAAATATAATGAAACTACTCGATAATATTAGAGGATGCAGAAAAAGGAAAAACAAAACAAACATAAAATCCTTATCAAAAGCATAACTAAAACTCTATAAAAAATTGTTTGTTCTTAATTAGAAAAGACTATCCATGAGCTCCCTGGCTTACTCTTGTACCTGCGTAGATTAAAAAGAGAGTAAGATTTGGAAGTTATACCGTGAAATCATATTACAAGAAAAAAAAATGCTTTGGGTACCAGGCCGGGATGCACGGATGAGTACCAGGTCGGGCAGTAAAAAAAAAATGAAAACCTGAACCCATCCAATTCAACTAAACAGACTAGTCCAGACGATCCGTGACAGACTCTAACAGACTTTGGACTTGGACGGATACAGGCAGACCGAATATTTTCGGGTATTTACACCCCTACCTCTTCTTCTAATAATCTTATTTTTCTTTTATCATTAAATCCTAAAAAGAAAAAAAGTTAAACTAAATTTAATAGAAAGTAAAACATATAAAAACCAAAAAAGGTTTTAAAAAAAACCCAACATAGGGGGAGAAGGAGCCACCCTTCTCTGTCTCTCTGTGATGGGGGAAGAGGAGAGAGAAAAGAGTGTTGAAGCAGTATTGACCAACAAGCAGCTCTTTCTTCTCTTCTTCCTTCTCTTTACTTTAAACCTTCCTAAGCTCCTACCAAAACCTCCTATAATGTCATCACCATCATCATAATAAAACTGTCATTCATTTGCAATGAACAAGAAGATTAGTTGTTGTATTTATTATGCAAGTCCTCTACAAAAACAACTAAAAACTGATAATTGAAGTATAGTCTTTGAAGAAAAGAACCAATCAATCATGGGTCTTTGTCTTTCTAGAACCAAAGTGAGTGGTTCTAATAGCAATACTCCTTCATCAACAGCTATTCCTATATCCACCACCACAACCACAGCCACAACAACAAGTAGAACTAATACTACTACTGTCAGTAAGAACAAAAAAGAAGGGACTCAGAGTTGTTCAACAACAACTCAACAAGACCCATATAGAAATTATAAACAAAAAGAGAAACGAGGGAATTCAAAAAGGTCTACTGGGATAATACCATATGGAAAAAGAACAGATTTTGGATATGATAAGGATTTTGATAGGAGATATTCAATTGGGAAATTATTAGGCCATGGCCAATTTGGTTATACCTTTGTTGCTACTGATAAGGTTAATGGAGATCGAGTTGCTGTTAAGAGAATTGATAAAAATAAGGTACCTTTATTCATTTTTCTAAACTGCATCTTTTTTTGTGTGTTTTTGGGCGATTTGGGATTTCAATTGTGACTTTGATGCTGCAAATTGGGGTTTTGCTAACTGTTTGGACATGAATTTGGATGGATCTTTCTTTAAATTTTAACAGAGTTTTGATTTTATGGACAGATGGTCCTCCCTATTGCTGTTGAGGATGTTAAACGAGAGGTCAAGATATTGCAAGCTCTTACAGGTCATGAAAACGTGGTTCAGTTTCATAATGCGTTCGAGGATGATTCTTATGTGTATATAGCAATGGAGTAAGTGTTCACTTAAAGCTACTTTACTGCTAAAAATGTATTATTGCAGTTTGTTCACTTTCTGATACTGTGTTGTATGATCAAACTTTAAGATGAACTGCCGACAAAAGTCGTAATTGTTAGAGTGCACTTCGTATCTAGTGAAAATTGGCTTGACGCAGATAAAATGATGTAATTCTGTTGGGAGTATGCTATATTCAATTGTATTTCGTGTTGAGCCTTTACACTGAAAGGCAATGAAGGTTGTGAAAATCTTCAGAACTACAGAAACTACAAAAGATCACAGCCCTTGTGCTGCTTTCTTAATTTCCAAAATCCAATTTGGAAACTAAAATTAGCTTCATTTCCAGCAATATCAAGGCATCTTATCTCATTTGCATCATTCAAATCTTCTCTGGTAAAATTAGCTTCAGTCCCAGCTAAATGTGTATTATTCACACCATATACTGCTAATCCCAACTATCACTCTTTGACTCTTAAACATGGTAATTTTTAGTTTCTTTTGGTAAGATGGTTGCTGTGTTAGTCTTAGTCGGAACTGGATGAAAATCGAACTCTTACTTGGACTTTATCTCTTTCCTTTTTTAAGTGTTATATCTATTTTGCTTCAGACAGAAAATTTTCTTACTTCATACTGTATTTCCTTATTATATCACAGGTTATGCGAGGGTGGTGAGCTACTGGATCGAATTCTTTCCAAGTAAGACTTTTATACTCTTTGGGAATACTTAAGTTCAGCTTATGTTTTTTATGGGGCTTACTTCATTTCTGCATATAACAGTACAATCGTACTGCTGTATCTAGTTAGCCGCCATACTACTGATGCTGGAGTTGATTATTTTGCACAGAAAGGATAGTCGTTACACGGAGAAAGATGCAGCAGTAATAGTGCGGCAGATGCTTAGAGTTGCAGCTGAGTGCCATTTAAATGGTTTGGTACATCGTGACATGAAGCCTGAGGTAAAGCCCAACTGCACCTTTACCATACAGGAGGTGTTGAGTTTATTGTCTTTTGAATTAATGTCACAATCTACTTTTTACTGACTGTAATCATGTTGTTGTTTGTAGAATTTTCTTTTCAAGTCAGTAAAACTTGATTCACCTCTTAAGGCGACGGATTTTGGTCTATCAGACTTCATAAAACCAGGTCGGTGTAAATTCTGTTGATTTTTGCCAAGATATTTAGTAGCTGAAGTCTTATTTTAACTGCAAAATGGGTTATTGCTATCTGTTTCGTTTTCAATTCGTGATAATTCTTGTAAGGGACGCAAGGATTGTAGCCACAAGGGAATTAAATTCCTCTTTGTTCTCATGGTTCAACATGTTCTCGACATAGAAATTTTATATATTTCCTTCTGCTTCGCTGCTGATCTTGCAGGGAGAAAATTCCAAGATATTGTTGGAAGTGCCTACTATGTTGCACCAGAAGTTTTGAAACGCAAATCAGGACCTGAATCCGATGTATGGAGTATCGGCGTAATTACGTATATTCTTCTCTGTGGGAGACGTCCATTTTGGGATAAGACCGAAGACGGCATATTCAAGGAGGTAGGGCATATTTCTTAACTTATAGGGTGGAGAAAATAAATGCAACGAAATTAAGCTGAGGGGAAAATGTGGAATGTGCTAGAAACTGATGGTCGACTGTAAAAATAAACAGTTCAGTAAATCACCAATGTTCTTGAATAAATTTTATAAAATTCTCATTTTGCAGAGAACTGTTAAGAACTCGTTCTTCCTAAGCAACTACTTTTGGGAAATCTTCATCGTTCCCTTGTGCATAGAGAAATTCAGATTTCACCATGTCTGATTGATTAATTATTGATTATATTTTAATATTTGATAACCAATTTCGTCAAGGAATGAGATTGAGCCAATTTGGATTCACCATTTATTCATTTACATTTGACATGTAGTGGTGTAGGATATTGATAAACTACACAGATATAAGTTCATATAACCTTAGAATCTGATACTTCTCGAATTCAAACAATTCTGTCATATTTTTTTAGTATTCCTTGCATGTTATTGTGTTCCCTCTGAAATAATACTTTCACCATCCATGGTTTACAGGTCTTAAGGAACAAACCTGATTTTCGGCGCAAGCCATGGCCAAGCATTAGCCACAGTGCAAAAGATTTTATTAAGAAGTTGTTGGTGAAGGATCCTCGTGCAAGGTTGACTGCAGCCCAAGCCTTGTGTATGTGCTCATTTTTATCTCTTGATTAAAGCTAAATGCTATGACACTTGGAACTGTTGATCAACCAACAGATCCATTCCCAAATATATATCGCAAATAAGTAATTTGTGTTGTAGGATGTAAATAACCGTTATTGCCGTTTTCCTTCAGTTTGTTTTATGTTGGCTACTTTCCTTGGTCTCCTGATTTTCCCAAATAATCTTTTCAGCACACCCATGGGTTAGAGAAGGAGGAAATGCCTCGGAAATTCCTATAGATATATCTGTTCTATCTAACATGCGACAATTCGTTAAGTATGGTCGTTTGAAGCAGTTTGCACTTAGGGTATGTAACTTTCATATTGCTGAGCCTTTTCTGGATATGAAAACTAGCTTGTTTCCATTTTATTTTGTCTTTCCCTTTAGTCTTCCTTTTTAGTTCCTAGGATTTTAATTATATACGTTAATTGTCACGTGCAGGCACTGGCGAGCACACTCAACGAAGATGAGATGTCAGACCTGCGTGATCAATTTGATGCCATCGATGTAGATAAAAATGGTTCTATTAGCCTTGAAGAAATGAGACATGTAAGACATCGTTACATTTGTGTTGGCGGTATTTAGCAATTGCATTCATTTTCATTTTCAAATTTAAATTTTTAGTGTATTTCTTTAAGCGATTTTTCTTATTTGCAGGCCCTTGCAAAAGATCTTCCTTGGAAAATGAAGGAGCCCCGTGTTGTGGAGATCCTACAAGCAGTGAGGGCCCTTTTTCTTTTTAATTTTTGTATTGTTCTTGTCACTGTCTCTTAGTTCAATTTTCCATCCAAGAAATCCTACTTTTTCAATAGATTGTTTGTAGTAAACCATACTCTTAGGCCAATAATATTCATTATGGTTGAAAACTCGAGCTCTAGAAACAATACAAGCAAGGAATTAAGATTTGTCTTTTCTCCTTTATACTCTTTTATTTTTCCTTAATGCTGGTCTTCAATTGTGTGGTGCAGATTGACAGCAACACAGATGGGCTTGTGGACTTCCAAGAATTTGTTGCAGCTACTCTGCATGTACATCAGTTAGAGGAACATGATTCTGAGAAATGGCAATTGCGGTCTAGAGCTGCATTTGAGAAATTTGATGTGGATAGAGATGGATACATCACCCCAGATGAACTAAAGATGGTGAGTCTTGAAATTCTAAATCTTAATATTTTTTTAGTTTAAGATGGATAGTCTTATTGGATATCTGTTACCAAGACTGACAGCAGAAGTATCATATAGTAACATTTTGCTTTTTGACGCAGCACACTGGACTTAAGGGATCCATTGACCCACTTCTAGAGGAGGCAGACATAGACAAAGATGGGAAAATAAGCTTATCTGAATTCA
Source organism: Papaver californicum (assembly GCA_023531435.1). Classification (NCBI taxonomy): domain Eukaryota; kingdom Viridiplantae; phylum Streptophyta; class Magnoliopsida; order Ranunculales; family Papaveraceae; genus Papaver; species Papaver californicum. Next base: position 350,811 of record JAJJMC010007171.1, on the reverse strand, counting down.
GGAGACTCTTGAGAACAGCAAGCATAGGTTCACGCAATATCCCCACCTCGCCTGGTAAACACACCGAAATTCTCGTAAGCTATAGAAACGTAAGAAGAAGTTAGAAAAATCTAGAGAAGAAGAGGAACGAGGACTGGAGCCTTGGCTTATTATCATATATATACTATTAGAGACGACACTTGATCATCCCGATCATGTACGTTGTTCGACAGCGGGAGCTTCCCCAGATGACAGACTGTTCCCTTACCAGGCTACTGAACTCTGCAAGTCTACAATCAAGAGGAAAGCTTTCGATGGAGAAAAAGGACCATAGATGGTGAGCATTTTGAAGAAACGTTTGTGTGTCAAGCTGTCAAATACTACTGTACATCCCTTTAGTCATTGTGGGGCATGGATGTCTATTCCCTCCATTGTAGTTGTCAATTTGTGTGATTAAATAAACTATCTAATGCAAAATTTGGTGCGTCAGTTTTGTGCATTTTGTAGGGTCTTAGTCTAATTCTTATCTCCATGGGGACCTTACCGTTAAACTTTTCCTTACGTTATAATTGTGTTCCTTGTTCATCCTAAAGAAGAATCATGATCCAAATAATAGTGCTTTTATCCTAAACTTGCCTTTAATGATGTCATTAGAGTTCTCTTTTGAAATGAAGAATGCTGTTTGACACATTACATATTAGACTGGATCAAATGAGGCATTGTGAGCCGGCCTGAAAGGAGAGAAAATGAAAGCTAGAAGAAAAGAGAAGACAAGAGTCTTGATTCAGAAGTCAGAGTGTCAAACCAAAGATATAAGATAATGGAAAGAATCCACCTAGTAGCAACTCACTACTAGGTGGACCATGATGATATGAAGTTTATGAACTGAGTTTGACACTTCAGTCAGTCAGTTACATTTGACAGGCTCTCTCAGTCAGAGAGCGCCAAGAAAATAGCCTGAACTAGTTTTTTGTTTTTTATTGGTCCCATTTTGATCAGCAAATAAGTGTACCAATTCTTTCAGTCGGCAAAAAAATAAAAAATCAAACACTTATTTCTGGGATGGAGGAACCAGGATGATCATGATTAAAACCCTCATAAATACAAATCAATACACTCATGAATTGGCTATATCATGCTATCATTACAAGCTACAGGAGCCTTCTTTTGGCACTTATTGGACCCACTTTCGATCACTGGAACCGCAGAATGGTCAAGCAGCCACCTTCTTTGATGTCACCGAATTGACAATGGTAGCGAATTCTGGACCCTGAAATGACACCAAACCAACACAACCCCAGTAAGTACATTGAACCACATTCCAGGTCCACATACTTCACTCACTTGGGCCACGGCCAAGTCAGCAGTGGGTCATTAAGGGCACAAAGTCACACACTATTATCAGATGTAGATATGCATTACTGAACTTCCGATTTGGAGATAACAATTGTGGAACTGCTGCGGATGATTTTGGTACTATCACCATATCACGTGAGTAAACTTGTGATGCTATAATTATCATAAGTTTATCTCATATGGGAAGTCAGGATTATTAGAAATTATTCAATTAAGACCCAGAGTTATATCCCGCAGAAACACCGATCCAGGATTGAGGTCAATTTAGTAAGAACAAAATCTAGAAAAAGTCAAAACAAGTGGAAATAGAGTGGTAGTACCGCTAAGCTAACCATTAACTTTGCAAGCTACTTTCAGCTTGAACTCCCTCTTACGACCAATATGGGTGAGGGATCACTCTTGTCCAAAAGGCACAAGCGTTACAAAAGGAGAATACTTATATAAGTCTGGCAATGGGTATTTGTGAATGAGCTATTAGCATGTGTTTGGGTGTGTGCGTGCATGCATATGTTATTAGTCAAGGCTAGCAATGTCATGGGAATTAGAAACCACAAAGAGAACCACTGGTGACGAACTCTCGAGAATCATCGGTGAATATACCGATATACAACTGTTTATAAGGTGAATGTACCTTCAAAGAAGCACCACCGACAAGAAATCCATCGATATCTTCTTCTTTTGCAAGCTCCGCACAGTTGCCTCCATTAACAGATCCTGCATGCATAACATTAATGATGGTTAACATAGCCCAAACTAAGAGATCTAAGGGGTTAAAACTTGGTAACAAATACAAAATAATCAGCCTCGACCAACTATTTCATATATGTAAACCGTTTTTTTTTATAAGCTACGTAAACCATTGTTGCTGCTATCAAGAAGGTGAAAACTTCACAATTCTACAGAACATATTAAGCTTGATCATTTCCTTTCAGAACGACTGAAACCCTTGACAACAATTTTCAATAATTTATACATGATATTAAATAGTTTATCTCAAAGATAGCAACTTTGTTTATTAAGCATGGCAATTACTGCCATGTCACAACTAAGGCGCTCAGGCAGAAACGAAAGAAATCAAAGATCAATCTAAAACATATAACCATCTATGGGAGCTACATTAATTAATATATCATTATGAGCTAATGGAATAATTATTTATAAGTTAATAAGTAGCAAAAACGAAAAGGTACTAATTGCACTTTCGACCAGTATTGAAACCAATTACAGTGTATAGATGCCACACAATATATACCTCCATAGATGATTCGTGTTTTAGAAGCAACTTCTGCTGATACATTCTTTTTTAGCCAATCACGAACAGCTACATGAACTTCCTGAGCTTGTCGGGGACTAGCTACCTTACCGGTCCCAATAGCCCATACAGGCTCATAGGCAATAACAACGTTATCCCAATTGGATATATTATCTGCAGATAACAATTATATAATCAATTATAATAGCTCTAATTCTGTGCATCATATTTTCATGAGGGATTCTCCAAAAAAAAATCCTGGAATACTGATATTAACCCAGGGTAGCATTAATACTGTGCATCTAACACATCCATTTCTAAGTTACTTAGTTTCATTACTAGTATATGCATGATTGAAAATTGAAGCATCAAGCACTGTGAAATAATGATTAAAGAGTCTCAGCAATCTGAACAAAGTGAAGGCACCTAATACTAGATGGTTGCCTTGCTATTATCCAATGTAACAATGGTATAGGTACGAGTGTTGATGTCTGACACCTGTACAGGGTGCTCGACACAGTGACCTCAAAATGAGACCCTCGTAAGGGGTGTTGGACACTGCTAGAGAACAAAATATGTAAAAGGGACATGTCTTGGTTTAATCAGGATTGGTGGAAGAGTGACTCTTAGAAAGTTAAAACAAATGAAAAATGCAGGAAGGAGACTGCAGGATCCAGACATTCAATGCAATGTCAACACGCCAAATGATAAAAGGTTTCATGCATTATCAGTTATCTAAGTTAATAGAAAAAAAAAAGTAATAGAAAAGAAAAAGAAAAACCATGCCTGCGAAAGCCTTCATCTGTTGGAAACAAACATCAAAAGTTTTTCCAGATTCTCTTTCTTCAAGTTTTTCTCCAATGCATGCCATAACTTTGAGATTCTGACTCAAAGCATATGCAGCTTTCTTCCCGATAAACTGAGACCAGTCAAGGTTCAAGTTACTAACTGCTAAGTACAGTCACTAAATTTCAAAATGGGAAACAAAAAATAAATAAAAATTATACAAAATACTATTGGCAATATTTACCGAATCATCTTCACCAATGACATGTCTACGCTCTGAGTGCCCAAGAATGACCCATGTGCAGCCAATATCTTTCAACTGTTCCACACTAGACATTGGAAAGGAAATTTGGATCTATTGAGATAGTTTGACTTCAAAAAGACACAGACCTGAACATTGTTTTTTATATTCATGAAGGCTGAATTAATGAAGTCGCGCCTAATCCACAAACTAGGAAACCGAAAGAGCCAATCATTCGTAACCTCAAGATGTCAAGGAACTACTAAGATGATAGTTTAATGACGATGACAGCAGCTAGGATATGAAAAATAACCTGATTTCTCCGGTGAATGCCCCACCCTTTCCAATCCAAGAATTCTGACCAGATATCTCAATTCGATCAGTTAATGAGTTCTTTACCTGACCGATGTATACAAAGGGAGGCGAAACAACAACATCTGCATTATTCCCAAAAACCAAAGAATGTTAGATATTTTCACTTGGCATGGTATTAACAAACTCATCAACAACAAAACATAAGCTTTCACCAATTAAAAGTTAAGCTGCTATACATGCTAAAACAGAAATGTGTTATCTTACCAACATCAGCTTCCAATTTCACACTATTCAAGTCTGAAACAAGTTTGCTTATTGATTCTTTCGTCCCATTCTACATAAACCAAAATCACAAAGATTTAAAAAATCAGGTCATGGAATTGAGCCTCATATACAATTTAAGTTTATACTTCTTCACTATTCCTACTGTTTCGAGTAACATTAACATGGGTATCATACATAAACCAGTAAGTTTCCGCAAAAGATGATTCCTTTATATGAAATCCTTGTATGAAAATCACTACTAATTTCCTCTGAATCAAAAATTCCCACTAACTAACACTATTAAACAAAAAGGTTAATGGCTACTGATACTTACACATTTCCAGTTTCCTCCAACAAAAAACTGCAAGAAAAAAATCAGAATAATTAGAATTACATAAACCCCATTGCTCCAAATAGCTCTTAGCGTAAAAAAACATAGTAGAAACAGTACCTTTCCAGAACCAGCCATGGCAACAACACCTCTACAACCTTTTCTAGCAGATGAAACCCTGAGATTAGTACCAATCTGACGAAAGAATGATTCAGTAGTAGAAAGAGATTGAGATCTCTCAGATTTCAAGCTCGAAAAACGTAATCCAGATGCTACAGATGTTGATACCATCGCCATTGCTTAAAAATCTCACCTAACACACTCTTTTAGGCTTTACCCAACAAACAGGGGCAAAATATTTTTGCCCTAGTGTATCTATCTAGCTATATATATAAAGTAATTAATAACTTTCTTATTTTTTGTGCCTCCAACAGGAATTAAAAACTCTAAACTGTGCAACAGAATTGGGATGGCTACTAGTATCAGTGAAGGAGACGGCTACAAAATTATTTTTAGTGGATGTTTATTTTTATTTTCAATTGAATATTGGATATTGTATGCTTCATTGCTGTTCTGACACGTGTATTAATCTTAACATCGTCAAATTTATACGACTGTGATCTTAAAGATGTTGGTGGCTGTTTCATTCCATTTCTTGTAACCCTAATCTCTGTAGCTAATGTGACTTAATTATATCTAGAGAAATTTTATGTTTGGGTCGTAGATTTTGGTATAGTAGAGTGTTTGGGTCGTAAATTTGTCCAATGATGTGTTTGGGTCGTAAGACCGTCAGTCAACACGGTCAAACTAACCGACCGTTAGTCCAAAAAATTACAAGTTTGCCATTCCGTCAAAGTACCCATGAACAGCCGTTTTTTGTCAAAAATTCGGCAAAAAGTCGGTAAAAATTCGGCAAAAATCTCTGTATCATTTTTCCGTTCAAAAAATCGACGTTTTTTTTGTGGCGATTTTTTCAATTAATCGCCGATTAATTCAAAAAATCTTTGTTGCCTTTTGTTATTACGGGTTTTTTGGTTTTTTTGGGTTTTTTAGAACTTGCTTCTTCCTTTGCTTATTCCTCCCTGCAAAAAAAAAAAGAAAAACAAGAAAAAGCAACGATCAATCAAGGGTTTGTGGGTATTAATCGATTATCAACACTAAGATTAAGCCAATGATGAACAAAAGTGTATCTAGGTAAGTAATTTTGATAATTTTA
>JAJJMC010007171.1:318524-345061 GCA_023531435.1 Papaver californicum | reverse complement strand
TATGTTTGGTTTTTAGGGTTTTAACAATGGGTAGTAGAGTTTTTAAAGCCATACTTTGATCTTGCTTCTATGATTGTGATTGATTTATGATTTGAATGAAATCATTTGTTTGTAAACAGGTTGGTGAATGATGGGTGTAGTTCTGAAGATGAAGACTACATTCCAAGAGTAAGGAACCTTAATGGAGGAGTACCTAGAGGTGGAATTCCACCTATGGCTGACATTCCAATTGGTAGAGGGAGACCTGGTGCTATTGCAAGAGGTAGAGGTGGTGCAGCTAGTACTACAAGTGCAGCTGTAAGAGAAAGAGGGGGTGGTGTTGCAAGGGGAAGAGGAAGAGGTACTCATAGTGCTACTGCATCTCAATCATCTCAGGCATCATCTCAGGCATCTACAATCACACAACAGCCTACTACATCAACAAGGCCTGCTTCCCTTTTGGGGCACAATCAAGACCAGCCACAGCTAAAGAAAACCAACAATTCTACTTTTGGGGTTAAATGGTATTAGTTTTTAACTTTGTTTTTTGTCTTGTCAAACCAAATACTCTACTCTACAATTGTATAACTTGTTTAAATCCTTAAAAATCTTATTTTGTTGTGATGCCAATTTGTTTTTTGTTAAGTTTTCTTGTTATGGTGGTGAATGCAATGGTTCAAGTAAATATTTAACACAAATTTGTTAAAAAAAAAAAAAAAAAAAAAAAAACCCGTAATAAGCAAATGATGCAGAGAATTTTTGACGTTTTTTTGACGAATTTTTGACGTTTTTTTCGCCGATTTTTTGAACGGAAAAAAGATACAGAGCTTTTTTGCCGAATTTTTACCGAGTTTTTGTCGAATTTTTGACAAAAAAACGGCTGTTTATGGGTACTTTGACGGAATGGCAAACTTGTAATTTTTGGACTAACGGTCGGTTAGTTTGACCGTGTTGACTGACGGTCTTACGACCCAAACACATCATTGGACAAATTTACGACCCAAACACTCTACCATACCAAAACCTACGACCCAAACACAAAATTTCTCTTATATCTAATCTAGATTTGAGTGTGGCCGTATGGGTCTTGCTGCATCTTGCTCAGTGGAGGAGTCTTGCCAACGGGGTCCTACTCCATTTAACTCGATTGGTAAATTTTATGTGAACAATATTTTTACTAGAGGGAACCAAGTCTTATCTTCTTTTCTAGAGAAGTTTCTGTTAATAGTATTATCCATCTATAACTATTTCCTTTTGTTTGTTTCTGAAGTCATTAACTGACAGCAGACAAGTTCAGTTAAGTCATATACAATGTCCTTACCATTCTCATCAAGTTCCCAAGAATTTCAAGTCTTTTAACAAATGCTAGTTGCAGAAAAGGTTAAAAATTGAACTTGATAGGAGTAAAACTGTTTTAAGGAATGCTTTCTCCAATTGTGGGGAAAACATTAAACATATATCAGTAATAATCACCCCCAACAGAAGGGTTTTAAGATGTTAAATTAACAGAAGACATATAATTACATTTTGCTATTAGGGTACCATTTTTTTCTTTCACCCTATTTACACCTCCTTGCTACCTATGATGCACTACCATCTGTTGGTCCCTACATGGTGGTTCCACCACTGCATGGGAGGTTGAAATAAACCTAGAAAAGATGCACACACAATTTACTTGTCAGCTTTCGGAGCATCTCCAACACTATTTGAAGAGCTATCCTGAAGACCACGGGAAGAACACCTACTCGAACAGCTCTCCTCTCTACCAGACCCACTATCCTTCAGCTTGGACTGCTTGCTTTTCTTCTCTACACAAGACACCTCCTGCAAACACCATTAAAATATAAGAGGGGTGGTCAAGCCTATACACACAGCAAGAAAAGTTATCAGACTTGGCCTGAACTTCGATGTTTTCCCTCTAAAAAGAGAAGCACCCAAAACGTTTACCTGGTCTGCAGTAGAACCAGGCGTCTTGAGCTCCAATTCAGTTACTACGTCATTAGAACCGTCACTTTGTTGAACATTGTTACCTCTTTGTCGATCAGATGATTTGCTTTTGGAATCTTGTTTGCTGGATACGTGGGACCGACTGCCTGGCTGCAGCATATTATGAGGGGATACAAATTGGGGGGATACTTGTTCCATTTGTGGGTTAGCAGGAGGAGGTGTAAATGGCAAGTAAGTAGAACATGGATTGGGAATTCCACCAGGATTTTGATTTGTAAAGAAGGGGTATGGCTGCAGGGATGGGTGCATGGGAATCGGCCCAGCAGGAACAGGAACTGGCATTCGGTACGAATACGGATGTGGACCCATAACAACTGAAGGATCCATTGGAGACCATGGGGGGAACATAACTCTAATTCTCTGCTGATATTGCATATTAAGATTGTCGATATCTGTTTTTAAGGATGCTTTCTCTTCTCTAAGTTCATTTTTCTCCTCAGTCAACTGTTTAGCAAAAAAAAAAACATCAAATTCGTAATACACAACTAACTTGGCCCCCTGAAAATGAATATTACTTATGATGAGAGTATCATTACCTCATTTGATTCTTCTGAAAGTGCTGTATATTCTTCTTTTAGCTTGTTGACTTGAGCTGTCAAATCCTTCAGCATTTGGATTGTATCACCTAAAATTGTTGCCTTGTCATTCTTAGGTCTATCAGGGTCTGCAAGTAGGATGTCACCAATCAAATTTAGTAAGCACCGCAATGGGTCTTATAAGTCTTTAAACCTATCACGGAGATTACGCATATATGAAAGAAAAAAGAGTTCTGAACTGACAAACTAAAACACATGAATCTAAATCTATAATCATATAATTGCCAGAAAATACCACCATCAATGACATGAGACACCCATAGGCCACAAAGAACTAGGGGATAATGAATGGCGGTTTAAATTATAAATGTGTGAACGAATAAATCTATCACTACCAATCTAAACAACACATAGACCATATGAAAAAAGGAAAGCGCAATCATCAAAACCATAATATCAATTTCCTGCTTATCATCATGGGGTCCGGAATGGCTATACGGACATCCCCATCACCCAATGTATGAAGTTCTACCATCTATCCTCTGTAAGATTAGAACGAGAACAACTTGCAGACTTTGGAGATGTATATTTGAAAATTGATGGAACTCATAGGATGCAAATCAACCCACCAACCTTAAAAGGCATGTGCCAACATCATGCAACATTAACCAAATATGAGGTAGGTACAAGTGGTTTGAACAAATCCACTTTTATTTATTTTTATACAATATTTGAGCATTCAAACCATATGACTAAGAGTATAAATATTACCACCAGATGCTTTTTCTAGCAAAAAGGAGGTTCATACTTATTGATAATAGGTTTGAGTCATCCATGGTGAGTAAAACATAATGAAAACGAGCAGCAATGTAGAGAAGAACAAGACAAGCAATGTGTTATGTTCCTTAAAAGCACACTGAAACCTAAAAAGAATGTATCATGTTACCTAAGGCATTTCCCAACTCCATAAACTGCTCATTTAGACGATCCCTCCTCAACTTCTCTCGGTCTGCCTTCTGAATTTTTCTTGCAGCAATTGAATCCTTGACTTCTACTTCTGGCCTTTGGCTTCAAAAATATTAAAAATTGAGATCTCCATCCGCATATGATGCAAAGAAATGGAGTTTAAAAAAGAAAAAATAGTGGACTCACACTCAGATCAGATGACTAAACTGACCTAAATGCGCATAAGTAGGTTGAGTACTAACGTAGACTTCTAAGGCTGTAGGGTTAATTTCAGTAACGGCAACAGTAGTATGAACATTGAAATGTACCAATTTGGTAAAAGGCAAAAGTAATCTCTACAGCAAAAACAAAAGTACAAACAAATCCATCTGCTATCAAATTTACACCTTCCACCATTCTGAAATTCCAAAAAACCCTCATATCCGATTTTCATAAAAATTAGGGTTACAAATTCCACCCACACCAATCCTCAGAAATTATGCAAACTATTACACAAAACAAAACAATTACAAACCTGGATTCAGGGGGGAATCGATGAATATCTGAAACAGATAAATCTCCTTGAACAGATTGACAGAATCCTTTTGTCTTCCATTGATCCATCTCCTAATAATTAGGGCAATTTGTTTTTAGGGTTTCTAATCAACGATCGCAAAAGGTATATTTGCCCCCTCTATTTAACTCGATGGTGGTATCCACGGAGAAAACCCACGATACTATATGATATCTTTGTTTTAGTGGATCGAAAATGGCGATCAGTGTCAAAACAAAAGATAAAGTTCGTTTGTTTTGGATATCCACATTTACATCCTCGGAACGCTTGTTTGCCATCTCGAGCCGTTAAATTTAACAGATTAAGAGGAATCCAACGTGTAATGAGCTATCGTTATCACGTGTAAATGTCTGGCAGGATCTTTAGTAGGAAGAATATTCTATGACCACTCGTACTCGCACACAAAAAATAAAAAATTCTAAGAGCAAGCACCATGGTCCTCGTTTATGTGGCTCCAATGTGGCCAAGAGCTACTACTATAGACCGTTGGTGACCGTTAGGACAGAAGGTAACGCGATGAACCTTCATAAACCATGCAATATATATGGGACATGGGGAAGAGATATCATAAGTTAGAGTGTCCATAGTGGGACGACTAGATCATAGACCAAACTCAAATTCGGTCTTCGGTCCGTCCAAAATCAATCATAGTGGGACGATCAAATTTGGGTTTTGGTCCACTTTTGACACCGTTGAGGATAAATATGATCCGAGTACTGGACCAAAGGAGATTATGGTCGAGCGTGCAGCTAGATCTCCGTCTCGTGTCAGGCGTTGTGCTATGTCTCCGTCTATCATCAGGCGTAACGCTAGACTTAAGTTTCATTTATCCGAACGTGAACCAGAACTACGCCTGATGAAGCGTTCACCCAATGTTGCGTCCAGCAGACGGTAGGAGCACGCTCAATGGAGAGGCGTTAACCAAATCAACGCCTAAATCAAGCGTGAAGCTAGAGATCCGCCTATGTGTGAGCGTAATGCTATGGCTCCGCCCACTTCAAGTGTGCGTCTATGGCTCCGCCTAGTCTTAATCTTACTTCTAAGCGTGCGTCCAAAATACCGCATAACGTTATGTAACAGCAGTTGTCTTTAATGTATGTTTAACAACAATTGCACTATTTTATATTTTATGCCTGGCAATCCTGCTAGGATATGAAGTTAGATTTGTTTTTAATATATGCAAAGGAGAGCCAATAATCCTAAGATGGATTGGATGTCTTCAAATCTGTATCATGGGTTGTTACATGGATAGCAAATTAAATGTCAAACTCTATTAAGTAAAAGTAATTGAAAGTCATTACCTTTGTTGTTTTCCGAAAACGGATAATGATGATCCATATACCTCAATGCATTGAATGTTTTGATAACTGAAATAGAGATGAGATTTCAAATGGTGGAGACAGGCGTAATCCCAACATACTGCCTAATAGAGCAGGCGTAGAGTTAGAAGTGTGCCCATTTTCATTTTTCACACGAATCACCTGCACGTGTACAAGGTTAACCCTGCGTATGGCTAGTTTCACGCTCCATCAGGCGTTCGTCCATACACACGCCTGTCATCTGGGCGTTACGCTAAGCATGCGTCTATCATCAGACATTAGTTTGGGTAGCGTCTGACACCGAGCGTTCATTTTGCTTTCGTCCCAACCAAGTGTTATCTTACGCTAACGCCCGTATAACAAAATTTCATCAGACGTATACCTGTGTGTGCGCCAACGACAGACGTTAGGTTATTCTAACGCGCGATCAAATTTTAGTCGCAACACACTGTATTTCGAGCAGAGTAAAGATCAAATTTTTTGCTCTTTAATCTTTAGATATGATCGTCCCACTATGGATGCTCTTACAATCCGATTTCTTTCTAAAAAAATTTATCTCTTTTACTTTGCATTGCAATCTCAGGTAATTAAATGAATGGATGATACAATCATATCCAAAGGGTTAAGTAGAGTAGTTCAGTTGATACATAAGAAATTAATAGTAGGAATTACTAATAGGTTTTTATTTAGTGGGTTGATTTAATGGTGGATCCGTCCATTAAACAGGTATTAACCGGAGATCCAAGATTAAAACAAGAAAAAAAATTGGACCCAATTTTTTATCCCCTGGTCTTTTACATGTGTGAAGGTTTTAGAGCAAATTTTCTAAATGGCAAAACTACCCTATATATATAATGGATCTCTCTTCCTAAACTTTTATTTTCATTTTCTCTTCCTACAGGCTACAGTTCAAGCTTTGGCGATGGAGATTTGAAGAAAACTCTTCTGGAAAACAATTATGTTATGTTAATGAAGAAAGCATCATCATCGATTATTACAGAATGATTCATCAACAAAATCAACAAAAAAAGATAAGTTTTCAGATCTTATTATTCTTTTAATTCGATCTGCAATCCAATTTAATGTTTTCAAAAACCTAATAACTTTAAATTCACTTCAAATTATTGATTCGATTCACAATGAATATTTAGATATGTAAATCCTCTTTTCATTCTCAATGATTTTGATATAAAAATTTCAGGATTTTTTTTTTTGAAATGTTTTTTAGGGTTCCTGACTAAATATCGATCTATCTCTTAATCTTAATCCCGATAAAAATGTAACAATTTTGATTAGAAATTCTAATGAAGCGTTTAATGCAGTCCTTATGAAAGCTATTGATGAAACGTAATCCAAGTTTACATTTATCATTTTAGCACAGATTTCTGATTTGGTGTGCTCAAATAGCAGCATTTTTACTGTCTTGATTTCGGTTGAGTTTTTCTTTTCTTTTCATATCACTTTTGTGAACTTATGATTCCCTATTGATGTAGTTTTTGATTCACTCTTGTTGTCTCTTGGGATGATTCAATATCTGGTGTTTTTGTCAATGCATGGTTTAACTGGACTCAATTTCTTTGACTAGTTTTCTATGCTCCACTGCTGGAGGAGTTAAAATGCTTGATGGTCAGGTGATGCCATATGCTACATCAATTAATATTTTTCTTAGTATATATCATATATATTGATTATTATTTTTTAGCGACGATCAGTGTATAGCTCTAAACTAGCTTTGTATTTGCATGAAGGTGTCACACTAAAGTTGTTGTTGAGGGAGACTTGAGTGTGTTGCTCCCATTTACTTTATCTTTTTGGTTTTCTTTGTTAGTTTAATTGAAAATCAGTGTATAAACTCTATACTCAGAGAAAATCAGTGTATAAACGCTATACTCCAGAGAAAACTATTTAGCTTTGAAATTACAATGGAAGTTGTTCAGAACATGGTACCTGCTTAACCTACCGAAGGAACATGCTATTTGAGATGTTCAGAATAAGTTATCAGGTTTGATTCTCTAACATATGTCATGATTTTACAACTAGTATTCATGATTTTTGCTTGTTCTTAAAAATTTTGTGACAAGATTTCCATGACTTGTTCACAGAACAAATTTGCATCGTCATTTCTAACTTCCTTATTTGAAGGTCAAAGAGCTTGAAAGTAAACTGAAAGAACAAGAACACATGGAGTCTTTGGCACTTCAACAAAAGGTTTGTTTGTTCTATAAACATTTGATATGGACATAATTTATATATTTTTATCACTTAATTTATATTTATTAGTGTTCAAGTTAATACTAATTTTATTGTTTCTATGATTTTTAGATAATAAACATAAAACCCGATGTTATAGATAAAATGTTGCTAGATGTTATAGATAAAATGTTGCTAGATGTTATAGATAAAATGTTGCTAGATGGGCACGTCTTTAGTATCAAAAGTGTTAAATGGTCTTCGGACTATACAGTGCAGATGCAGTTGAAAAATAAGTTACCAAGCAGCAAATTGGTTAGGCATGGTTAAAGAAGCGGGAGGAGCCGGTGGAATTGGTAAGGCACGGAAAGAGCACGTGAAATAGAGTTAAGACGTGGCAAGAGTGGTGGACGCCTGGTGAAGTAGGGAATTTGTGGTCTGTTGGCGTGAGACAATGGATGACCGGCTGAGAAGAGGACAACACATGGGCAAGCAAGTCTCAAGAGGCTGACATATAAGGTGTTGTTCAATTCGAGTAAGAGGTGGGACGTGCTCTATGTCTAAAATGCTCCATGGCAAGGCAATTAAGTGTTTGTGGGGGACAAACTTTTTTATAGATTCAGGGAAGGAATAAAGAATGGTGGAGCGCATTTGCTAATTTGTGGTAGAAGTGGTCGGTCTGAGAAGAAGTGGAAGTCTTATTAAAGTGAGGTACGAAAGAAAAGGGAGTCTTTGTCTTGAGAAAGCCTTCATCCCATCTTGGATATCATGGCACTGTTGAATAGTTTCATATTTAATAAACCCAAACCACCCAGCTTCATAGGCTTGCTAACCAAGTCCCAAGCCTTTGGGTAATAGCCTTGTGGGTTCTCTAAATCTTTCCTCCAGAAAAAGTCCCTCTGATCCTTGTTCAGTTCCTGAAAAATATACTTTGGAATTTTAAAGAAGTTCATTTGGTAGATATTGGAGGTAGAAGTAGCAATTTTGATTAAAGTAGCTCTTCCTGCAGCATTTAAGAATCTATTTTTCCAGATGGCTAACTTCAACTTTAGCATGTACACACTAGGTTTAAAAGAATTAATTTTGCTCCTGCATGTAAACAAAGGGGAGCCTAGATATTTATCATTGATATCAATCATTTGGACTCCCATATGAGTGTTGATTTGGTAGCTAAGTTCCTCATCAGTATCCTTACTAAAGAAAATCCCAGACTTGTTGAAGTTAATGAGTTGCCCAGAAGTATTGATGAATATCTTAAAGATATCAACCAGGTTTGAACAATCACATATATTAGCATTACAAAAAGCCAAGCAATCATCAGCAAATAAAAGGTGTTTTATATAAGAGGTTGTCTTGTAGATTCTAACCCCAGAGATAAGCCCAATATAGGGCTGTCAATGGGTCTGGTTCCTCCTGAATACCCAGACCCGATTAAAAAAGACGGGTCCGGTTTCTGTTCCTAATTTAGCGGACCCGACATCGGATCCAATTAAAAACCTAAATACCCGTCTGATCCGCGTATTTAATGGGTTTTCTAAATCAACTATAATTTTTAAAAAAAATTCTTTATATTAGCTTGAATTGAATAATTTTTCATATAAGTTATTGTTACATCTATGTAAATATTCTAATTAAATGTTAATCTAGGAAAATAAATGTAAAATGAAAAAAATCCAAACAAAACTAGATGAAGTGATTTTATTTTGGATAAAATATTAAAATTAACAAACAAATGACAAATATTCGGGTACCCGTTATTCCTGGGTGTTCGTCGGATAATACCCGTTAGGACCTGTTAAGATTTCGGGTTTAATCGGGTAATACTCGTCGGGTCCTAATGATCCAATTTTATGACCCAGACCCAATTCACCCAGTTCCGGTTTCGATTCCGGGTAATGGGTACCCACTGACAGCCCTAGCCCGATGTCTTCAGCATGAGTAAGAGTTTTAGAAAGAGCTTCAATGCATAACAAAAAAAGGTAAGGGGAGAGAGGGTCACCTTGCCTTAGCTCCCTAGTAGGACAAAAAAAATCACCTGACACACCATTTACAAGGACAACAAGACTGGCGGAAGAAATGCATTCTTGAATCAACTTGCACCACTTAGAACTGAATCCCATTTTCTGCATAATAGCTATTACAAAACCCCAATCCACCCTATCAAAAGTTTTTTCCATATCAATTTTGATTCTCATAATACCATTGTTTCCTTTAGTTCCTCTCATTGAGTTCATAAAGTGTATGATTTCATGAACAATAATAATATTATCAGATATTTGTCTTCCAGGGATGAAAGCATATTGATATGGGGTAATGATTTTGCTGAGTAAAGGTTTCATTCTCTGAGAAATTAGTTTGGATATGATTTTGTAGGCAGTATTGCAAAGGATTATAGGTTTAAAGTAGGTTGGAGAGGTGGGGTTATCAATTTTGGGTATAAGGGAGATGAAAGTGGAGTTCATTTCTTTTAGAATATGACCATATGAGAAATTTTTTTGAACCATGGTGGTAATATCCTTGCACATAATTTCCCAGTTAGCTTGGAATAGAAACCTGGTGGAAACCCATTTGGACAAGGGCCTTGTCACCATCCATGTTAAAGAAATGTCTTTGATCTCAGAGATATCAGGGATGGCAGTGAGATTTGTATTTTACTGGGTATTGATAACAGCTGGGATAAGGTGTATGATCTCAAAATCCAGGGAGATGTGCTCATAGGTATCCATATTCTTGAAATGGTTTCAGAATCAGTTATCCACGCGTTGTCCTTGTTTTGGATGGAGTCAATTATGTTTATTCTAATTTTTTTTCTTGGCAGTGCTGTGGAAATACCTAGTATTTTACCCCCGACCTTGATGTATTGATCTCTACTCTTGGTCTTCCATAACTTTTCTTCAATGTTTTCCCAATGTCTAACTTTATTTTTGGCTTACCTGATGCATTGACCTATGTTGTGGCTAAAGTAATTGGTGGAGTACCATTCTAGATCTTTCCTAGCCTCCTCAACATTGGCTTTTATATTTCCATAGAACTCTTTGTTCCAGATTTTGAGTTTAAGCTTGATATCCTTCAACTTCCTGGCTATGATAAAAGCTGAAGAGCCTTGCAGATCTTGGTTCCAGCATTCAACTATAATTTTCTTGTAGTCCTCATGGTCAAGCCAAGGACCAAAGAACTTAAAAGGAATAGTACTACTCTTCCAGTTTGGATTAGAATTAAGCAGAATAGGGTTGTGGTCATAGCCAATGGCAAGAAGATTTGAAATAGTAGTATTGGGATAGAATTGGATCCTAGAATCAGAAGCCAACCCTCTATCCAATCTTTGTTCATTGAGAGCATTGTTAATTCTTCTATTAGTCCAAGTAAAAGGATAACCAATGAAACCAAGATCCATAAGGTTTAATTCACTGATTTTCTCTTGAAAGCATTCAGACTCTTTTTTATCTATAGGATGAGAACTAAATTTTTCAGCTTCATTGAGAATAAAGTTGAAATCACAAATAACAAGCCATGACAGGTTGTTAGCATTGGTGGTTTCAACTTTATTCCAAGAATCAATTTTTTTGTTAAGGTTATATGGGATGCCATAGTAACCAATAATAAACCAATCAGGGCTATGAGCAGTAGTGACAATAGCATTGATATGATTATGGGATTAGTCAATTACATCCACAAATATATTGTCTTTCCAAATCATATCAAGGCCACTAACAGTGCTAATAGCCCCTGTTGGCTCCACAAACCAGAAATTGTTGATACTCATATCATTCAGGATTTTACTGATGCCAACTTTTTTCTGTTTTATCTCAGAAAAAAATGATATCAGGGTTAAATTTGTTGAAAATGTCTAACAAATGTTTCTTAGCGTCCTTTTGACCCAAGCCCTGGCAATTCCAGGCTAAAATGGTAAAAAAACTGTCAGAAGTAAGAGACAATATGATAGCTGAAAATTCATTTCCTAGAGTGATCCTAATTTTGGCAAAGGTATTTAAATAAGTGCATCAGATAATTTAGAAGCATGAGTGAAAAACCAAAATAAGGGGTGGAGTATACGTGTGAGTGCGTTCCAGAACCCTCTAAAGTAATATCATTATCTAGCAGGCCACTATTGTCTTGGGTATGTGCAGTAGAAGCATCACCAAAAGAGGTGGTGAGGTTCAGAATGAAACTGAGATCCTTGGTTTTCTTTTGTCTAGCTGGTTCTTCAAAATGGTTGTGGATTTTCTTTTTAGTGCCCGGGGGGTGGATTTCTCTTGAGCATGATTACGAGCCTTTTTGAGGTTGGAGGATTGTTTTTTCCTCTTGGACCATTTTTCCATTTTGATTTTCTTGGTCTCAGCATCCATTTTCTTCTTGATTTAATCTAGGGATGGATGATGGGTAGAGTTTATGGGACTAAAAGGTTTCAAATGAGGAAAGATAACCGATCCATCAATATTAGGCAGAGTAGAAATTTCAGGTTTCTTGAAGTTTCTGGCAGCAACTTTAGGATTAAATTTTCTCTTGTTCAGGACTTCCATCTTCTTACCATTTGCCTCATTCTTCTTCCTTATAATACAAGTTGCAACATCAGGGTGAATAGACAAAATTCTATACTGAGTATCATTAGAGGATCCAACAACAAATACCATTGGAAAGGAAATTTTAGAGTGAGCACCTAGCCTTTCTTTGATTTTCCTGGCTAACTCAAATTTTTGAGCATGGTTCAATTTTACTTCAAACTCAATAACTGCGTCTCTGTCAGAGTAATGCCTTATAGTGAGAGCTTTACCTTTGGAGAAGGGTTTGACTCAGATATAATAGGGGTTGTATTGGTTTTCTTGGGTGGTTCAGGGTTATCATTGAGAGGGGTTACTTCACATAACTGATATGGGTGATCAAGAATCCTACTTACCTTACGAAATTTGATGTCCGGTAAAGCATAAGTAAACTCAAACCAATGGGTAACAATAAAAGATTCATAGGTTTCAATACCAAACTTTAGGGCTTTAGTGACATCAATGGTTAACTTAACCTTTATATTCTGTTACTCTCTGTCTTTGCCATAAGGTTTCTTGTTTTCATGAAAAACCCAGTTGGTCGAATAATGTTTCTGATATCTGGTATAATGTGTCTTGAGATCCACTTAATTAGAATCCAAATCATAACTTTATAGAATGCAACTTCATCAATGAACTGAGGACCAATTGGTAGTATTTCAAGAAGATCAATGAGTTTGCCAAATGCACCCCTAGTACCTCCTTGTATAAGAGTTCTATAGTCTCATTCATTAGTGAGTCTAAGATGATAATAGTTCCTTATTATGTTCTGTAGATCAACTTCAACTCTTTTATTTAGATCCCAGTTTTCATTTATGAATCTGCTGATATGGTTGGTTTCAAAGAAGCTGCTTCTGCAAAGTCTCCCAACAAAAAACCACTTCCGGGCCATGTCTTTCTTCTTTTGAATAACATCATGGTTGAGAAAGACCTTTGGACACAGGTCATCGGGAAAGTGCAAAGAATTCTTCATTTAGTTAACAAGGTTTTTAATGGAAGGTTTTTCTTCAGAAAATTTAGAGTTTGAAGAGGAATCCATTGAATAGATGATCCCAGAGAGAAAAATATAATGGAGCTTGAGGTTGAAGTATCTTTCTTTGCCAGCTTTAATTTGAAATAAGACAACATGTTTGTAAAAAAAAAACAGACTAGAGGTATGGATATGATAAGGTTTTTGTTTTTGGTTAAGGTAGGGACCAATTGTATTATTCCAGCACCAAGGTCTAGCAAGGTTATGGGTCTGACTGAGATAAGTTGGGTTTGAATTTGACTTGTCTTTGCTTAGCTTGCATATACCTAGATTGTAGAGGCCTAAGATGCCAGAGATAGACAAAACTTTATGATCAAACCTGCAAGTAACATTAGCTAAAAAATAATTGTTTAAATAAATAAGCAGAATTTGAGAATTACCAACATCTAATTCAGTTCCCACCATATGATTCGTACGAGAGAAAGAATTATCTTTAAATAAGTTTCCGATAAAACAACCCAATACAAGATGCGGGGAATCTCCACCCCTTCCAACTTAGCAAGATTAATTGATGGGCCTTTAGATGACCCACATAATCCACTCCTGATGTGCACGTGAGAGTTACATGGAGAGCTATAGGTTGTAATCTCTATCTCAGCCACAAAAAGGAAAATCCAACTCACCCTAACCTTAACATAACCATACTGAGCAATTATGCCATTTGTCACTTGAAATCTTCCATCTGTACTAATTAAACTTAATAAATTAAGGGAATTATGAAGCAAAAGATATTGCGCATCATTAGAATAAGAAAAAAAGGGTAAATTGAGCGACTGGAATGAGAAGACAACAAAAAAAAAGTTAATAAGGTAGATATAACATTGGGAACCGAATTGGTTAATGCTCTCTAATAGCCTAAGGGTGGCAGTTAGACGTCTCTTAATTTCTTTGATTATAAAGCCATTTTGAAAACTCCTCTTCCTCCCTACAAAACCATTCAAGAAACGAAAAAAAAATTCCTCATAAAAGATGTATAACAATCCTTCTTCCCCCACAAATCAAACTACCATCCACACTACCATCGATACTATAAACATAGCATATGAAGATGATAGTATGGTACATGCAACCCCAGGCATAATGGAAGAATGGAACATTGATCGACATCTTATTGATCTGAATCTGGAGTCCTTGCCTTATGAGATAACCTACATAAATGGATACGAAGATGTTGAGTATGAATAGGAATTTGAGTGGCATTGGGAGACCCTCAGATACAATAAGCAAGTAAAGTTGGAGGAGTCTGATGGAAGAATTCCACCTGGTTTTGGTCATAACAGACCATTGCAGAGGATGATGACGGTTCGTGTTAGCACTGATGCTCATCAAGGTATTGAAATTTTCCTTGAGAATTTTTGAGGTTTCTTTGCTCTGCATTTTGATTAAATTTTGAAAATTTAAGTAAAATTTGATGATGATGATAATACAAGACAAAATGGTTCTGGTTCCAGTTCGTACTTTGTAAATAACACCTATGAAGCAAGTAGTGGTGGGAGAGCAAATGACGATGGTAGTAGTGGTGGCAGTGATGGTGTTGATGGTGTTAATGGATTTAATGCTCCTCAGGGCTTGGGTGGTGTTGATTTTCCTTGAGAGCCATTGCCTGCAGATGTAAATCCTAATGATGATGATATGTGGGTTATTCTTGCCATTCATCCCAAATTGGGAGATTATGTGGTAACTGAGGGAATAACAGTGGTGGATAATCGAGCAGTGATTATAGAAGGTATGCAAGTGGGATTTAATTCTCTGCTCATACATACATACGTTAACCATATTATTCGATCGCATGTTGTTCCAATCAGAACCTGAGCAAGACATGAGACATGAGGCTTGGTATTTTCTTTTATGGATGCAATGAGCCTAGATGGAGGTCGAGTTGCAGCTGTAATTGTAATAGAGGCCTCTCGACGCACCAATCATCAAGCTAATGATTAATACCTGCATCTTATACTCGACTTTCTCCAACAGGACCTGTACCAGAGGTTGCTCCAACTCAGCATGTTCCAAAGATGCCCCAACCCACTCGAGCCAGGCAGGTGATTATCTAGCATGTTCAACCAATTAGCGGAAGGACAAGGTACATGCGTCCACACCAACAACATCCCCAAAATCATTCATGCCAGCCATGAAACAATCACCAGAACTTTCCCCAGGTTATTATGTGCACAAAATACACACTCTTCCCTTTTTTGCGTAATTTTAAACATTTTTTTGGTTTTATTATAAAAAACAACAATGTGTACTTAGGGATGAACCAGTGGGGGTGCAAACTTTTGTTTTTGTAAATTTATTTTCAGTGGAATGATACAACTGCCCTTTTGAGAAGGGAACAAACTGCAGAATATGATGCTTTAATTTATTTGGTATTGTTGTAGTAATCATGATTTGCATAATGGTTGATATTTTAGAATGCATGATGAATTGATGAATGGTTTGAATGTGGTTGAAATGAAAGTTTATGCTAGAATGTATAATATGTACGAGGATAATTAGGTTATTTTTAGCCGTGAATTGGGGATTTGAATTCCTATTATCCTTACTTTTTGGTTTAAGTTTGTATAAAAGGATAAGCTTACAACTGGGATTAGGGTAGAAAAAAAAGGTAGGTTTTTGACAATGCGAATTCTGATTTATGAGGGTTTTGAGATGAGAGGTAGAAGCAAGTGGTTTGGGTTGGTAGGAATCTTTGGTTTTTAAGGTTAGGTGATGAGAGACAAAATGCTTAACAGAGTTCACATAAAAATGATAAGAATTAGAACTGGTAGTGATTCTTCTAGAGTTCCAATTGAGATTGAGTTGAGTTTTTAGACCGTGATTTTGCTGATTCATAAGTTGCTTGAGACTGTGTGTGTGATTCAAGTACTGACTGTGAGTAGTAAATTCTCATGAGAGATGTATAATTCGTGATGCAGTAGTGTCTAGTAATGATTTGTGAACTTTCGTAAGATTGAGAAATCTCCATAACTGAGCTAAATCAAGGATTCCGGGAGAAAGACAGCAAAAAAGAGACCAGAAACCGGCCAAAATTAGCAGTTGAGGAGAAAAGACAGGAAAAAATGGCTAGAAATCAGGTATAAGAGAAGGCTTAAGGCGAAAAAAAAGAAAAAAACTAGAAAATTTATTGGATTCTTAAAAATCACTCGGAAAGATAAAATAATACATATATTTTTCTTCTAATTTAATCTAGTTTTAAATAAAAATTAAAATATGAAGTATCACTTTTTATTGGACAAAGGTAAGATTATATTTTTATTTATTATATCAAATTCAAAAACTAACGGAAGAAAAAACCAACAAATATATATGACCGAAACGGAAGACAAACTAAGTCTCAAGACAGCTACTAACAATCCCAAACATTAAATCCGATACACGGCTAACAACGTATACATAGATTCGTGTCCGATCTTTAATAAAAGTTAAAGAAAAGGGATCTTTTTCTAAATTCGATTTCTCTCTCATATTTATAAAAATCGTAAAATTTACTTTCTTTTTCTTTTTTCTCTCAACAAAAATCCCGTTTCTTTCACATCACTGCAATAAATCTTTTAACTAGCTCTATAGGTAATTCAATCAAACATCCAATCATTCATTCATCTTGAATCAATTCTCAATAACGATCTAAGTTTTCGATCTTAATTTCATCGAAAGTTCTCTTTCCGGATTTCCCCCCCTTACTTAGGGTTTTTGATTTTAGTATTTGAATTTTTTGAATTAATGGAGAACATCAAAAACGGACCAGAAGAAGCAAAAACCAATGATTCAAATCCTAATTCTGCAGTTGTTGAAACAGAAAACGAGGTTGAAACGAATTCATCCCCATCAACTCAACAACAACAACAGTCTTCTAGAACTCCTTTTACAAGTCTTAGTCAGATTGATGCCGACCTTGCTCTTGCTAGAACTCTACAGGAACAGGTCTGTTTTTGAACTTAAATTTCAATTTTGAATTCGACTATTCATTTTCTAGCTATATTTCAGTGTTATTGATTGTTGATCTGTGTATGCTTTGTAGTTAGGGTTATGTAATTGGATTTATTAATGTTAATTAAGATTGATTTTGATTGGGTTGTGTTTGAATTTGGTAAAGGAAAGAGCATATCTGATGTTGAGGATGAATGGGCATGTTAGTGATTATGGAAGTTCAGAAAATGGAAGTTATGATAACGAGGATGAAGTTGATGAGGATGACGACGACGAAGATGAGGATGACGATGAGGTTTTAAGTCATGATGTAGATTCTGAGGATGGTGCCGGTGAAGAAGATGCATTTGATGTGCATGATCATGCCGAAGGGGAGGACAATGATCAAGCTGCCCAACCTGAATCCCCAACTTTTGAAGATGATGAGGCCTATGCAAGATATCTCCAGGAGGCTGAAGAGCGAGAAATGGCTATCCGCTTGATGGCCTTTGCAGGGCTAAATGATTGTGAGTCTTAAAAGAATATGCCCTCTGTAGGCAAACTCTTATTTTTGTCCTTGGTTTTATATCTTTAAGATTAAATTATTTAATAGGGCTCTGTTTAAACTTTTGCAGTTCAAGGGCAACCAGACGAGGATGAGGATCATGATAGCGACGACTCCCAGCAGGTAATCTTGTTTAATGCATCATCTGTTTTACACAGTTAAAAACTACTAAAATTGCGTTTCCATTACGACACTGTGAAGCTTTGGTGGATATCTAAAAATAGCATGATATTTATCCAGAGAAACGTTCTTATAACAGTTTTTTATATCAACAGTCTTTCTCAAGTTCAGTTTTGATGTATATCCTACTTGTAGACAACAAAGCAACACTTCCTCCTGGTTTTGCAACAGAGCATTTGAATACTCACCTTGCATAAACAACACCAGAAGGAATATAATCGTAATATTGTATATACAACTTAAGAATATATTGGAATTGTCTACTATATATGTGTGGGTGTTAGAACCAATGATGTAAGGATATACTATATCTTGTTTAGGTTCTTAAAGAACTTCATCCTAAAAAATTCATTTTTATCCAGAAAATAATTTTGTATATATGAATTTACATGACTAACATTCCCCTCACCACTCCTGGACACACACTCTCAGTTTAGACATTCACTTTGATAACTTAAATTTGTAGATCGCCCCAGGAATGTCCACTCAGTGAGGTTTGTCACACTGGTCTCTACCACTTCATAAAAACAATGGGATACTTGTATTAGTTGAGGATGAATAACGAAGAGATACATGGCTCCAGCTAGTGATGCTTTGTTTGTTTGCATGGTGGTTATTAGAGCTGACCCTTCTCTTCCTTGATTATATTCATTTTGCTAGAGCTACTTTTGTCAAGGTGCCTCATCTTTCACATGTGTAGGGTGATGAAGGAGATTAGTTGATTCTGGACAAGATTGGATCTTAGTTGAATAAAGGTCCATTAGTTTTAACTTATTTTGTAATTGCTGATCTTTTCAGGACTGGGAAGAGGTAGATCCAGATGAATTATCATATGAGGTATGCTACTTGGTTACTGGGGTCCTTTATGGAGCTTTATAAGGAGGGTTGTTCTTATGAAATATGGTTCTATTATTGCAGGAGTTGATTGCATTAGGTGAAGTAGTTGGAACTGAAAGCCGAGGTCTTTCAATAGACACAATTGCTGCTCTGCCTTCCGTAAGTTACAAAGCGCAAGAACAGGATGGAGGCACAGAACAGTAAGTACAATAATTCAGTAATTGTTTCTTAGTTTGTAACATGATGCTTTGGCAATTTAATCAATCAAATTTTGCATTTGCGTGTTGCAGATGTGTCATTTGCAGATTGGAATTTGATGACGGGGAGACCTTGACTGCTTTGTCATGCAAACATGCTTACCACCCCGAATGCATAAATAATTGGCTGCAAATAAACAAGGTTCACTCTCTGCTCTTTAAACATTTCCTTCGTTAACAAAACCCCCTCATTCGTATACATATATGGTTCAGTGTACGACAACCCAAATGCTAGACAACTATTTAACCAAATTTCCCCCCACCTTCTTTATGTTTCCTAAAGCTAGTTGTCTTCGTATAATAGGTTACTAAGTTGGAGTCTATGGATTTTGACCTGTTTTTTTTTGCCTTTGGGATTGTTGAAACAATGCTCTGGACCTTATAGGGCTCCTAAAAAGTAGCCTAATTGATACCCATCATGGGAAGATTGTTCCTGTATTGCTTTTTACCGTATTGAGCAAAAATGGTTTTAATGTTTTAACCCTTCAAATGATTGAACTCATACTTATATATGCAATGGATGTTGGTCATGGTGCAGGTCTGTCCTGTTTGCAGCACTGAAGTTTCTACATCTGAAAGTACTAGTAGTTGATAAGACTGTTCAATATACCCTCCATTATATCGTGGATCCTCTGCTTGAAGTGATATGCAAAGGAGGCTAGAGCTCTTCTTCTTTTCTCTATCCTTATTCAGGGCTCTCATTTTCTTCTTCCTTTGTTTCAGTTTCCTATTTACGATGGTACTATTGTCTCAAGCATCATGCACATTATAAATGTGACTGGGAAAACGTTGTTTGATAATCATATTCACTTTAAGCCTTTTGAACCCAATTTATACATAGCAGTTGGTAGACTAGAAAAAGAACTTTTATAAAACCTATAACCTGTTCTTGGATGAATTGGACGGTGATTTGAACAATTGGATGTGAGCAGTTATTCGTCTACCTAACTGGTGCTTGGCTAAATCGCTAAGCATACTAGACTTGTGGTCCTTTCTAACCATGTGGTAAAAACCTGGTTGTTAGTTGGGATGAGAACATTCATTACGCATGAGACATGTATTTTTCAAAATCTTTTTTTCTGTATCTGTTTTTATGGTTCCTTTTTTGTGCACGTTTAGCAACTTGTGTGAATTTTGACGCTTTGCCCAAAAATAAAAGAAGGATAGGTAGGCGTAGATAGTTTGATGCATTGTTTTGGTAGACAAGTAGCAAGTTTGAACTTGTATTGACACGGAAGTAGCCAAGTTGAAGTTTGTTACACATTACATGGGTGTTCAGCTGCGGGAGAATGTGGTGTTTTTCTTTGCTTACTTGCGTTTTGTCCGTCTTAAATTATAAGTTGCCAAAAGAGTGGTCCTGTATGAATCATGTGGTCCTATATGAACTCTCTGATATATTTTTTTTTTTGACAATTGCCGCTCTTGGGATTTTTTTTTTTTGCTCAAGTGCATCTGTGGCAACGTCCACATTTTCTTTAGATAAACCACTGAGCCAGATGAGTCAGATATTTTAATCTAGCTTTAAGACAACTTACGAGTCATATAAACAGTCTGAATCAGACATGGACACCAAATGAGCACAAAAAGTGGAAAAACACATACACAGATACACTGACCAAACATCCTCTATACCTTTTCATCAAAAATCTGAGTCTGTAATATGTAGTTCTGTACCCAAACATCCTCTACAAGTAATAAGTTTGTTCTGCCACTCGGAACAAAACGACAGTCGGAGTCTCCGATTGGTCAAGTACCGAAAATCGGAACCAGAATTGGAAACCGGTTCGTAGTATCATGGAATAGACGTGGAACCAAGCAAATATAACATCGAGCGATAAGCATAAGCGTTGAAATCTATTATCTCAAGGGTTTGAGTAATAAGAGAAGACGACCAAAAGGAAAGAAGAAAGAACAAAAACATTTCCTCTCTTTATCGTCGATCCAATCATGAAATCAACTTCAATGGCTTTTAGGGTTTTCCTTCTTGCTGTTCTTCTTCTCGCTTCACCATTCCTATCAGGTTTTCTTCTTCTTCTCTTGCATGTAGAATCTCAATTCTAGATCTGTTTTAGCTAGATCCAATTTTATGATTTTGTTTTTTTTCTTCTTGCATTTTAGGGTTTTTGGTTAGTTGCATGTTATGAGATCGCCTATGCTTAGACTTTTCTGAGTTATTTTTATTTGAGATCGCTTTGTTATTGATTTACTGGATTATTGACTTTGTATTCACGAGGAGGAGATTTAATTAGTGAAATTTTGTGTATGTAAGATTATCAGGATGATTGAGAATTTCAGATTACTCTTTGTTAGATCTTTGAAACCTCGTTTTATAACTATTACTTTGTAGTAGAATTATTCTTTGATGTTTACATCTTTGAAATTGATGTTGACCTGGTTTTGTTGATAATTTTTTATTACTAATTCATTTGAATTTCTATGTAGGTGTGAGGTGTCAAGCTGATTCAGAAGCTGATTTAGACGATGTTGTGGCTGATGTTATCAAAGGACATGAGGAAGCTGAAACTGTTGATGAAGATATTCCCGATTTCAGGAGTTGGGCTTCAGCTCCAGGAGTTGATACTGTCTGTATCTTCCCTAAAAATTTTGCGAAACGTAAGTAGAGGTTGATTTGTTCTTTAATATGTTCCATTTTTAAGAGGTGAAGTTAATGTTGTTCTTTGTGATACTGCAGTTATTCCAGCTGGTGAAGAGAGTGAAGTACTAGTTGGGTTGAAGAATGAGGGTATGTTTGATTGATACATTTTAAAATTTGGCTGCGAATCTTTGTATTTAATTTGCACTCTTATCTCTAGGTGGTTCAAGTCTTAAATTAGCTATTAGTTTAGACATGATTTTGTTTGATTCAAAATAAGTACATAAGATTACAAAGGTCTTCTGTTTTTAGTGTGTTTTTTCTTTGTTCTTTTGATTCTTGAATTCACTGAAACAGTTGCATTGTGAATGAATAAATAGGTGAATCAAAATTGACCGTCGTTGCCCTTAGAGCTAGTCTGCATCTTCCCTTCGATCATAATCTGCTGGTGCAAAATCTCACTGTTCAGGTAACCCATGAAGACTCTCTACCCTATTAGATTGTTTTTCAATGGATGTTTCATTCATCCAATCTTTGACGGGGAAGTTGGAAATATATTGCCTTTCTGTAATATTGTGCTAGACGTTTTTGTTTCTTAAACTATTACTTTGACAACTTGAGCTTATATTTATTGTTTATATTCTTCTGTCGCAATTGCAGCAATTTTACAACGGTTCTGTGCCAGTTTCAGCTCAGGCTACCTTCCCCTACCTTTTCTCTGTTAGCAAGTACTTGCAGGTATTTTATCTTCTCTGTCTGTATGAGAATAACAGTGAATACTTTCCCCTAACATTAGTATTTGTGTCATAATTTCAAATGTAATCTTAATTGGTAAAACTGTTCAGCACTTCAACTCGTATGCACTATAACTTTACATCAACCTAAATTCTGTTTTGTTTTTTGCAGCCTGGAACATTTGACCTTGTAGGTACCATTATTTACGAGATTAATCAGAAACCCTACCAGAGCACTTTCTACAACGGCACTGTTGAAGTTGTTGAGGCTGGTGGCCTTCTCAGCATCGAGTCTGTTTTCCTCATCTGCCTTGGACTGGGTCTTCTCGCTCTTTTTGGCTTGTGGGTTTATGGTCAAATACAAAACTTCAGCAAGGTAAATTATATTGTTCTCTATATTCTTGTCTGAAACATCATTGTTGCATCTAAAGTATCTTGTTAGAATGATCACAATTGCTGTTGTTTCCCTCTACAGAATTTCCTAATCCTATCGAGCTCATAATGTATTTCTTTTTTTTTTCAATTTAAATTGTCACTTGTTATAGGTTGAGCTCCTGTGGATGCATGATAAGATGTAGATCCATAGTTTTTCAAGGAAATGCATATGACACGTGTATTTATATTCTGCCTTTGTTTTTTGTCTTTAGAAAACAAAGAGGGCACCAAAGGTAGAAGTTGGAACAGGGACTAGAGATGCATCGATGGACGAATGGTTGGAGGTACGGAGCTGTCTCTTGTTTTTATTTTTTACAGTTTGATCACTTTCACAGGTCTTATATTTTCAATATAATGCGTCTGGGCTGTAGTCGGTATCTGAGTCGACCCATTCTTGTAAATTTGAAGTCATCGGCAGTCTAATTTTGATCTTTTTGTTATTTTTACACATCTGTCAGGGAACTGCTTATGCTCAGTCCAACAAGACAACAAAGAAGAAGAAGTGAAGATATTGCAGCTTTATATTTCTTTAGCAAGAGAGAGGGGGAGAGAGAGAGAGAGAGAGACGAACTAACTTACAGGGAATGCGTGGTGTTACCTCATCCTCTTGTTTAACTCACAAAGTGGTAGGGCAGTGTTACTTCTGATAGAGGCTCCCCCCTGACTTTTTTTATTCTGTAGCATGTCGAGGAAATTCCTGTTTTTTGTTTTTAATTGGAGTTTTAACAGAATTGGGGTAACTTTTATAGAGAAGTTAAAGCAGAAAAAAGAAGGTACAATTTTGTTTAAACTGCGTGATTTTTAATTGCTTGCATTTGGTAGATGACTCTGGTTCTCTGTTCAAGGCATCCCTGTCTGTCTTATGGACCTATGGTCAGTATGATCTGCTTAATTGGGCTTCATAGTCTTCGTCTTAATATTTCAAGCTGTAAAAGATCGAGGGGATGTGCTTGGGCACTTTAGGTGGACGTGTGTCACAGGCTTATAGCTAGAGTTCTTCTCTCGTCAACAAATTAACATATTTTTCCTTCGGTCTTGGAAGTTTTCATTTCTTTTTTTTGTGGATTCTAAAGGAGGTGGCTAACACAAGACTAATAAAGGGGATACTAGGGATACCAGTATTAGCGGGGTGATACTAACCACCGGATCTTTGAATAGGTATCCACTTTTATCAATTATGTAACAGCAAACCTATCCGAAAAAAGCCATAGCAACGAATTACTCCGGCACTCCTATCCGAAAACAACCATAGCAACGAATGTACTCCGGCAATTGACAATTTAACGCCAGCTAGGTTTGGCGACGGCCGTGTTTAAATTTAAACACTTGTTAAACACGGCTATATATATAATCAGAACAAACCCTTATAATTAACCTTGCGAATTTGAGGGCCATCAGAAATTAATTAGGGACTACTAATAAAATAAAATAAGGTCATTTTAAAGTAATCTCAATACATGTCTTATCTATATAATTTTATAATGGCTAATCTACCCTTGTTTAATTAGTGTTAATTTTTGATTAATTAGTCGATTAATTTGGTTATTAGAAAATTATTTGAGTTAGTTTTGGATTAGAAATCGAGAGTGTTTTTTGATTTTTCGAGTTATAGTTTTTCACAGTCGGTAGTATCGTGATTTATTTTCATTCTGATTGTACAATCGGTAGTTTAATGGAGTACTTAAACTACTAGTTATAACTGTCGCCCCAAATTGAATTTCTCAAAACTTTCCAAAATCGATAACTCTTCATCTTTCACAATCGGTAGGAATTGAAAATTTATATCTACCGATTGTAGACATATAATGAATTAAGCTTTTAAATTTTTAACTTTGTAATCAGTAGTTTAAAGATCAATTTTATCTACTGATTATAATGGTTTTGTTGTCCAAGACTTTTATTGCAACAATCGGTAGTTAGTGAACATAAATAACTACCGATTGTGGATAATCGGTAGCACGAGAAATAAATAACTACCGATTGTACGTAATCGGTAGTTTAGAAACATAGTTATCTACCAAGTATGCCGATTTTACTTAACATCTAACTTCGTAGTACTATTTTAACATCCGGAGAAAAACTTGTTCAAATAAACTTACTACATATTGTTCATTAAACTACCGATTGTAATAAGTAGCCCCAAATTGGATTTCTTAATTTTTTTTATAAATCATTTTATTGAATCGAAAAGGCATACATCGCGTAACATTAAAGGAAATGAAATATAATAAATCAGTAGATTACACTTAAACACTTAAACAAACCTATCATCAAACCTTCAACGGGTCGTATGATGACCGGGACGACGTTCTTCACTTCTTCGGAGAATAACCAACACAAAAGGATTGTATTCTTCCATGACCCTTAGGATCTCAAAATGAGGTTTGTACCTGAAATCTGAACGTTTTCATCTTCTCCATTCCTCCAGAGATCTGGTAAAACCTTCATCATCAGTTTCGTTCCTAATTCTTCTTTCATTCACCTTAGCGGTTAAAGAAGAAAATTCTAGTACTTCTCTTGTGATTTCCATATATCGACAAAAAAGGCCTGCTCTGTTCCGGTTGTTGGGGTTACCCGTTTCGTTACAAAAGTTAGCATGTATATGTTCTAACCATTGCATGCTCATTGAACCATTCATCCGACGTTCATGACCCATTGCTGGATAATGTAATATTATGTTTCGACATAGGGATAAATCTTCTTCTAGGGTAAAATTCTCTGCCTTAAGCCTAAAATTTTCATAACCCGACATTACATGAAAACAAGAGATTAGAAATTTTCTCTGAAATGTAAAAGATATGGATTTGAAATGGGAATGATAGATATAAATTCATTTATTTATAGGTGTATCAGAATACAAATTATAGCCGTTGATCAACGGTAACAATTCAGAACGGTAATAAAACGGTAACAAAATTGGAATTCGAATTTTTTTGAAAAAATTCAACACTTTGTACAAGCACAATCGGTAGTTTTAAAAAATCTTAAACTACCGATTATAATAAGTAGCCCCAAATTGGAAACCAATTTTTTTTTTTTTTGCAAAATTTCAACATTTTGTCTTGGTACAATCGGTAGTTTAAGAATTCCTTAAACTACCGATTATGATAAGTAGCCCCAAATTGGAAATCCAATTTTTTTGAAAAATTTCAACATTTTGTCTTGGTACAATCGGTAGTTTTAGAATTCCTAAAACTACCGATTATAATAAGTAGCCCCAAATTGGAAATCCATTTTTTTTGTAAAATTTCAACATTTTGTACAATGACAATCGGTAGTTTAAGAAAATCTTAAACTACCGATTATCATAAGTGGCCCCAAATTGGAAATCATTTTTTTTTTAAAATTTTCAACATTTTGTACAATCACAATCGGTAGTTTAAGAAAATCTTAAACTACCGATTATCATAAGTGGCCCCAAATTGAAAATCGATTTTTTTTATAAAATTTTAACATTTTGTACAATCACAATCGGTAGTTTAAGAATTTCTTAAACTACCGATTATGATAAGTAACCCCAAATTGAAAATCGATTTTTTTTTGTAAAATTTCAACATTTTGTACAATCACAATCGGCAGTTTAAGAATTTCTTAAACTACTGATTATGATAAGTAGCTCCAAATTGGAAATCGATTTGTTTTCTAAAATTTTAACATTTTGTACAATTACAATCGGTAGTTTAAGAATTTCTTAAACTACCGATTAAGAAAAGTAGCCCCGAATTGGAAATCGATTTTTTTTGTAAAATTTCAACATTTTTTCAATTACAATCGGTAGTTTAATAATTTCTTAAACTACCGATTATGATAAGCAGCCCCAAATTGAAAATCGATTTTTTTTGTAAAATTTCAACATTTTGTACAATTCTTAAACTACCGATTATGATAAGTAGCCCCAAATTGGAAATCGAT
>JAJJMC010007171.1:290575-318514 GCA_023531435.1 Papaver californicum | reverse complement strand
AGTTTAAGAATTTCTTAAACTACCGATTATGATAAGTAGCCCCAAATCGGAAATCGATTTTTTTTATAAAATTTCAACAAATTGTACAATTACAATCGGTAGTTTAAGAATTCCTTAAACTACCGATTATGATAAGTATTATGACAAAAACAAGTAACATTCTCAGAATCGGTATATTAACATAACAATTTACTTCCGATTACAACCAAACTATGAGAATATATTTAAAAATTTCTCACAATCGGTAGATAAAGTTAAGCAATTACTTCCGATTACAACCAAACTCTGACAGAATTTTTGAAATTTTTTTAAAATCGGTAGATAAAGTTAAACATTTACTAGTGATTACACTCTGGACTTCATGAACTCATAGCTTTCAACAAATATGATTTCTTCTCCTTTTTCCTGATAGTAGTGTGTTTTTGCGAGATCCTCCTACACATGCATATAACAAAAAGAACATAATTCATCAAGTTTACTATGTTATTATTGGAAGATCTTAGAACTTAGCTTATGTAAAAGATGCTTACAAATTGTTGGATCGACAAGCCTAAATGGGTGCGGTTAAAGATGCGTTGTTGTATAGCTAAATAATCAGCTATCCATATTCGAATAAGTTGGTACCTATCGTGAATTTATTGTAGAGATCTTCGCTTTGGATTTCCATAATCTCGCACATATTTGATGTAGATCCTCCCCAAAAGGTTTCGGGTGTAACAACAACAACCGAGGCGTTAATGAAAATTGGATGGCGCAGCAGTCCACCGATTCTTGGTGGAACAGTTTGTTTCAGATTTTTGTCGCCTTAAATGGAAATGCATTTCAGAGAACGCCCAGAGGCGTTAGGACAAGGTATGAGGAGTTGTTCGAACGGTTGGAACACTTGAAAGAGGAAATGAGATTGAGATTCCGAGCTCGTCCCACCGAATCGCCTGTGGCAAGAGTAAGTGTTTTACGTTAATAAGTCGTTCATTAAAAAGAGTTTTCAAATATTCAAAATTATAATTGATTTGTGTTTTTCAGTGGGTGATGGCTCTCCAGCAATATGAAAATAAGCATGGGGATGAGTTTATGCATGAGTGCTATCGGATTTTGGAAGAACTTCCCTTGTTCGGTTTCAACCTATATGCTTAAGTGTATTTCATTTCCTGTAATGTTACGCTCTGTATGCCTTTTAGATTCAATGAAATGATTTTACGTTCAACTGTTTTACAAAACCAATTAACTAATCGAATCATATTGTTCACAAAGTACATTAAACTCACCCAATTGTTCATAATCGGTAGTTAAAAATCAACTTAACTACCGATTGTGCATAATCGGTAGCTCGGGCTCTACATAACTACCGATGGTGTATATGAACACACTACAATCGGTAGTTACATAAAAATAATAATTTCCGATTATGTGTACATTTGCATCCAGTAGAATAATCGGTAGTTATGTGTAAAAATAACTACCGATTGTGTTGGATGTTTTTGAGTAACACTAACTTGCTAAATCGGAAGTTTAACCCTATACGAAACTACCGATTACCACTAAATTTTTGTCCAGTACTACAATCGGTAGTTTATGACTAAATATAACTCCTGATTGTGCATGAAGTTCATGGACAATGAAGAACAACACAATAATCGGTAGTTAACACAAACACGAAACTACCGATTATAACATGTTAGATTTTAGGTTTAGGGTTTCAAACTTTTATTAGTGAAAGGTATTGTGGTAAATAATTATTTGATAAGTAAAAGGATATTTTAGTATTTTTACATATCCTACGTCACCCCTTAGCCACACCCATTGGATTGCTTTAAAAAAGTAGCCTCTAATTAGTTTTTGGTGGCCCTCAAATTCGCCAGGATAATTAAACCCTAAACCCAAAACAGCTGCCTTCCTTGCTGCTGCCGCCATGACTTGCTACAAGACTTGCTATAGCAAATGGGTTCTTAAATGCCGCAAAAGGCTATACAAAATGAAATCCTTGTCTGCTCCGTGAAATGATGTCACATTCCATATTTATCACCCTTTTCCATAGAAAACACGCTGAATGAAAATGGCTGAATGCTCTGTATGCATGGCAATGGAGCACATACATAAAGGCGCAAACTTGTATATTTTCTGATAAAAGCTTAACTATACTTTCATTAATTTTGTTATAGTGTTTAACAAATTAAAGCGTTGTCAGCAAGCGCACCACCGGTGACAAACTTAGTAAACACCAAGTAGGAATTACTAGATAATCCAATCTAGAGGATCTTTTTAACGGATGGTCCACCCACCTGACCCATATACTCGCTAGTTCAAAATCGTGTTTTTGGAACGTTTTTTTTTCTCTGATCCATTCACGTGCGAGTGTTATGATGTAATTTATATATATTCCATTCGTACCCACTCCTCTAAAACCAATTCAGTTTCCAAAATTTTCAGATTCGTTTTTATTCTTCTATGTTGGTGTTTTTAGGGTTTTGTTTTGAAGATCGAATTAGGTGCTCTATAATCATCTCCAACTCCATTCGCCCCAGGTAATTTCTATAGTAAAGTGACGGTGAAGAAGATAAGCAAGTGACGGTGAAGAAGAGAAGCAAGTGATGGTGAAGAAAAAGAAATAAATCTGAGAATAGATCTAAGATGAAAAAGAAAAAGAAGAAAAAGATATAAATTCATCAATTTTGGGTTTTGGTTTAGACTTTTTAATATTCTTCTTCATCTGTAGGGTATGTAATGTGAGATATGTATTGTAGGATCATCATGAGAACTAGGTTTTCTTCTACTGATTTGGGAGTGATATCTTCTTTTATGTAGAAATTGTTCTTGTACGACTTTTTTTATTTTTCTTCTTGTTTTCATCATTTTTCTTGTTTAGATATGGGTATCTCAGTACATATCAATATGTATTGATGCTTATTCAAGCATAAATTAGGTTTTTACATATGGATATGTACTGTTTGCTAGGTTCTACTTGTTTTTGGTGACTAACAGAGGTCTTCTTCTTCTTTGCAACATAAATTTTCTTCTTTTTCTACTTATTGTATTATTATTCATTTAATTCTTCTAGTTGTAACCATTTTTGTTGATGATTTCTTCAGATTTCCGAAGAAACCAGTTTTGATATGGGTTTTTGTGATGATTTGTTTGAATCCTTTGTTTTGATTTTTTTTTTATCTCAGTACATATCATTATGTACTGTTGGGTCATACACTTTTTCCTTCAGTACATAATTTCCTTCAATACATATCTATATGTAGTGTTGGACCAATATGTAATCTTGGATCATCTACTATATTTCCTTCAGTACATATCTATATTTACTATGGGATCATATATTTTTTTCCTACAATACACTTTTTCTTTCAATACATATCAATATGTACCGAAGGAAAATATGTACTGTGGGATCATACACTTTTTCCTTCAATACATATTTCCCTTTAGTACATATCAATATGTACGTGGGATCATACACTTTTTCCTTCAGTACATATCAATATGCACTATAAGATCTTCTTTCTTTCTTCTTCTTATTCACTGGATCTTTAACACGTTTTTTGATTTGTTTTTGTTGATGATTGTTGATTAATGTGATTTCTTCTACTACTATCTCTCTTATTTTTCTCTCAATTGTTCTTGTTGTAACCATTTCCCTTCAACTTTCAGTAGAAATCAGTTCAGATCTACTAGTGTTTGATCTATTGATTTTAGGTTTTTGATCTTGAGTCTTGAATTTCTGATTTTCTTCCTCTTTGATCTCTCTTTTTGATACGTTTTTTTGATGATTTTTACTTTATTTTGATTTTGATCTCTCTTTCTGTAACGAGTCACTTCTGAATTTTCGCTGCCCTAATCAGTTTCGGGTTTGATTTTTATTTTATTTTTGATTCCAGTTTTTGAAAGTGAAAAGAAACTCGTATTAAAAGACGGTGGCTAGGTTCATACGTGAATGTTATGGGCAGTGAAGTAATTTTCTTTTTTGAAACTTTTTTTGGACCTCCGGATAAAATAAATTTTCACGATGGACTATAGCATAAATGGTAGACAGGTCTTTGGACCATCTAGAAAAATTCCCAAACACCAAAGCAACCAAACCTAACATGACAAATCTACCGTTCCACAACTCTGCCCATTTGAACCAAATGGGTAGCCATACCCTAATTAACCACGTCAAATGTGGTCTGTGAAATATAAACACAGATCACCGGATACCGGACGTTATGATTGAAAACCCTTGTTAAACACGGCCATATACATATACTTAATCAGAACAAGCCCTTAAAATTAAACCCTAAACCCTGTTGGATCTGCAACAATGGAAATAAAACTAAACAGAGAAAATTGTTAATCGT
This sequence comes from Papaver californicum, assembly GCA_023531435.1. Taxonomy (NCBI): domain Eukaryota; kingdom Viridiplantae; phylum Streptophyta; class Magnoliopsida; order Ranunculales; family Papaveraceae; genus Papaver; species Papaver californicum. Next base: position 314,174 of record JAJJMC010007171.1, on the reverse strand, counting down.
TAGAAAATCACTGAAATGATATACACTCTGATGTTGATGCACACACAAGGACAGAGCCACCTTCTCAACAAATTTTCCTTAACAAAATAGTCCTCGGTACTCCTCAATAATGAGAGATGCTATACCCCAACAGAGGAGATGTGTCCAGGATAGAACTGCCCGTTATGATTAATATAAGCACAATACTAATCACCCTCAAGAACTTAACAACAAGATAAAAGAAGGGAAATAAACACACAGTTGCGCAAAACAAAGCGAGAAGAGGGACAAAGAGCTAGGGATACTAGCCTGCTCTGGAGTGCTTTGAAAATGAAAATTCTTTTTTCTTTTATAGGCAAAAAAGGAGTAAAATTAGCGCAATAATTAATTGAGAATAAATTTTATATTTAATCAAAAAATTAAGTACGAAATTTAATTTGGTAACGGTAATAAAACGACCAAAATTCATTTTCAATTATGACAAGAATTATACGCGCCGGGTCAGACGCCCCCACAAATAAAAAAAATTAATGTTCAAAAAATGTAAGTCTTGGTTGGTCCGCAGCCTCAGCCACGCCCGCAACACACACTCAGTCTCGCAGTCTTAGCCACGGTCACACCTGCACCCGCACCCGCACCCACAGCCACAGCCACAACCGCAAGCTCCGCAAGCACGCAAGCACGCAAACTCGCAAGCCGTAACCGCAAGCGTGCGTGCTTCGGTGCGGAGCACCACACATGTGTGAAAAGTATGTTTGCTCCAACTAGCCCATTGCCTTAGTCCTCCCCCAACCACAAAAGCTTCTAAACCCTAAGGGCCCTCCCTTAGTTGCATTTTTTGTGGTAATAAAGAGAGGACTCATCTCTAGTCTCTCCAATGTGGGACTAAAGGTTCTTCATTCACAATAGTGAAAAATGAGCTAGTGTCCGTTGGTGACTTCTAGGTCCTAAGGTCCATTCCCACCAAGACCAAAATACATTTTAAGTTCATTTTTCTCCAACAATCCCCCACATGAATGAAAACCCGATAAACATCAGAAATCAGAAAGCGAGAAATACCTCTTAGGCAATAGGTGTCCATAAGGTCTTGAACCTTTGCTTAGTGAGAAATTACCGAAACTACTTGATGGACAGTGAACACGATATCTTGAACTGCCATCGTTTGGTGTAGTTCATCAATAACTTCCAAGCGTGATATCTCTCTAGGTGCTGTTAAGTTCGTGCCGCTGTGTCCATTTTGGCCCTGGAAGTATCCCGTTTTTCAGAATTCTCTAGAGAATCAACACAGTTCTTATAGGAAGCGCCCCACTTTCTCATTCAGATATGTGAGTTCTATCAAGAGTGTTTTATTGCTACACCCCACTTCAATCTTAAATTGAAACTATAGAACTCATTAAGACTTAATAAAAGGTCATCCTCACATACGGTCATACTATCACGTCTACACCATAGGGAAGGGACAGAGAATGAAATTCTCTGATAGTGTTTCCTTTAACCCACCACAAATTAGTGGTCTCATTCGAAACCTTGATCTTGGGATCTCCAGTCAGCAAGGTTGAGTATCCTTAATGACAAGTTTATTTGATGAGCTTAAGCCCCATCCCCCTCGATGCATTACTAACTATCTCCTTGGAAAAACCTTTCGTCAAAGGGTCCGCGATATTCTCCTTAGACCTCACAAAGTCAACAGAAATAACGCCAGCTGAGATTAGTTGTTTTAGAGAATTGTGTCTTCTACGAATGTGTATAGACTTCCCATTATAGTTGTTGTTTTTAGCATTAGCTATTACAGCATGACTATCACAATGTATAAATATAGCTGGCACAGGCCTATGCCAAAGAGGAATGTCTTCTGAAAAGCATCTTAGCCAAGCGACTTCCTCTCCGGATTTATCTAACGCAATAAACTCTGATTCCATAGTGGATCGAGCTATACATGTCTGTTTGGAACTCTTCCAAGATACAAATCCGCAAGCTAGAGTGAGAACATATCCACTCGTAGACTTAGACTCCTCTGAGTCCGATATACAGTTTGCGTCACAAAATCCTTCTAGGACCGCAGGGTATATCTCGTAACTTATACAAACGTTCAAAGTGTACTTTAAGTACCTTAACACTTTAATAAGTGCATCCCAATTCCCTTGTCCCGGATTACATGTATACCTACTCAACCTACTCATAGCATAAGCAATGTCTGGCCTCGTAAAGTTCATTAAATACATCAGACTTCCTATAACACGTGAATATTCAAATTGTGAAACTCCGTTACCCTTATTCTTTTTGAGTCTACAACAAGGATCATAAGGAGTACAAACAGGTTTACAATCAAACTGGTTATATTTTCTAAGCACAGATTCAACATAATGAGATTGACTAAGACTATATGCATTAGAATTTCTTCTAATCTTCATCCCTAAGATCACATCAGCGGGGCCTAAGTCTTTCATGTCAAAGTTCTCATTTAGCATGCTCTTTGTGGAATTAATTACATCCATGTTTGTACCAAGTATAAACATATCATCAACATACAAGCATACAATCACACATGCATCATTCACAAGTTTAGTATAAACACACTTGTCAGATTCATTAATTTTAAAACCACTAGAAATCATTACATGATCAAATTTTTTATGCCACTGTTTAGGTGCTTGCTTCAAACCATACAAATATTTTCTTAGTTTACAAACTTTGTTTTCACAACCTTTCACTACAAAGCCCTCAGGTTGGTCCATATAAATTTCTTCATCTAATTCACCATTTAGAAAAGCTGTTTTTACATCCATTTGATGTATCTCTAAGTTATGAATGGCAGTAATAACAATTAACATCCTAATGAAAGTAATTCTCGTAATAGGTGAATAAGTATCAAAGAAATCTACACCTTCTATTTGTTTATAGCCTTTAGCTACTAATCTAGCTTTGTATTTTTCCATAGTTCCATCTACCTTATGTTTCCTTTTGAAGATTCCATTTACAACCTATGGGTTTACACCCTAGAGGTAAATCTACAATCTCCCAAGTATCATTCTGTATAATAGAATCCATTTCACTATTGGTAGCTTCTTTCCACATGGAGCTTCAGAAGAAGTCATGGCTTCTCTATAAGTCTGTGGATCAGTCTCAGCTAGGCATGTTATGAAGTCTGGCCCAAAAGATTTTTCTGTTCTAAGTCTTTTACCTCTTCTAGGCTCAAATTCATCTTCCTGTACAGGTAATGTCTGACTAGTAGAAGGGACATCTAGGGGATCAACACAAATCATGCGAGATTCAGATTTCAAAGGAAAAACATATTAAAAAAACACAGCATCCCTAGATTCCATAATAGTACATACCAATTTCATATTTCAGAACTCACAACCATAAATCTATATGCAGTAGTATGATCAGGATACCCTATGAAGACACAATGTACGGTTTTGGGTCCTATCTTGGTTCTCTTAGGTGGAGGAACGGACACCTTAGCCAAACACCCCCACACTTTAAAGTATGCATAAGAAGGTTGTCTACCTTTCCGTAACTCATATGGAGTTTTGTCTGATCCTTTAAAAGGTACTATGTTCAAGATATAACAAGCTGAGAGGAAGACCTCCCCCCATAAGTTTACAGGTAGTCCTGAACTAATTAACATGACATTCATCATCTCCTTAAGGGTTCGGTTTTTCCGTTCGGCCACACCATTAGATTATGGTGAATAAGGAGAGGTTACTTCATGTATAATGTCGTGTTCTATGCAAAAATCTCCTATAGGAATTACATACTCACCACCACGGTCAGACTTAACAGTTTTGATGGTAGCACTCATTTGGTTTTTAACTTCTAGTTTATATATCTTAAAGGCTTCTAAGGCATCATCCTTACCTTTAAGTAAATATATGTGACAGTACCTTGTACAGTCATCTATAAATGTGACAAACCATTTTTTACCACCTCTAGTTTGAACTGATTTCATGTCAACTAGGTCTGAATGAATTAATTCTAAAGGTTTAGAATTTCTATGAATATTTTTCTTATAAGATTTTTTTTAGCATATTTTGATTCTACGCATATTTCACATTTATGTTCATTTTCCAAAGTAAATTTGGGTATGCAGCCTATGCTAGCTAGTTTATTCATTGATTTATAGTTTACATGACCAAGTCTACCATGCCAAACATTCAATGACACACAAACATAAGAAGAATCAATTTTATTCATTTTAACAGAGGTTAAATTCAGTTTATATAGACCCTCAGTCTTATAACCCTTTCCTACATAGTCCTTACCCTTAGTGACAATAACTTTCCCAGATTCAAAAACTAGTTTTAAACCCTTATCATCTAATATACCACAAGATACAAGATTTTTGAATATTTCTGGAACATGAAGAACTTCATTCAATGTGAGAGTTTTTCCATAAGTGAGCTTCAACCCAACTTTGCCTTTTCCCGCAATCTGTGCTGCGGACGAGTTACCCATGTAGAGTTTCTCCCTTCCCCTACCTTCTGATAGGAGGTGAACATATCTTTGTTTCCACATACATGCTTGGTAGCACCAGAGTCTACCCACCAGTCTCTCACATTGGTTACCAAATTGACTTCAGACACCGTGCCAGAAAACTCGATCTTGTTGGTTTCAACCAAATTAACATTGTTTTTCTTGTTATTATCGTCCTTACGTTTTCTACAATGCATTGCCATATGGCCAGGAATTCCGCAAACATAACAAGCACCTTTAATTTTACCAATGTCAGATTTGGGTTTCGGAAAAGTACCTTTTTTGTGCGGACCATGCTTGCGGTTGCTGCGGTAGCCCTTTTCAGTCTTGTGTTCAATCACATGAGCCTTGTTGGACATGTCTCTTGCGGAAGATACATTCTTGTATTTGGAGCACAACAATTCTTCTACTTGTATATTCTTACCCAATTCAACCATACTGACTTCACCAGTTTCATGTCTCAGTCTTCGTTTGTATTCAGACCAAGAAGAAGGTAATTTCTCAATCACCGCAGACACTTGAAACGTTTCATCTATGACCATACCTTCAGCAATAATTTCATTGATAATGCGCTGAAGTTCAAGAAATTGGTCAACCACAGATTTATCATTTGTCATTTTGTATTCCAGGAACCAGGCAACTAAAAACTTCTTACTACCAGCAGTTTCCGCTTCATATTTTGCTTCTTAGGCAGCCCATAAGTCAAACGCAGAAAAGTTTTCTTTTGCGTTATAAAAATCATAAAGAGCATCTTCTAAACAGTTCAGAATATTGTTTTTGGCCATATAGTTCTGTCTACTCCAACTTTATAACTCTCTTTCATTTCCCGCATCATTTAAACTCTCATCAAAGGATTTCAAAACTAATTCATCAAGCATGAGAAAACTCAGAAAGAATAACATCTTGGATTGCCATCTTTTGAAATCTTTGCCATTGAACTTTTGTGGTATGTCTACATCACTTTTAGCCATTGAAACAGAATAAATGACTATTGTGTTAAGATTGTTGGATCTGCAACAATGAAAATAACACTAAACAGAGAAAATTGTAATCGTTAGAAAATCACTGAAATGATATACACTCTGATGTTGATGCACACACAAGGACAGAGCCACCTGCTCAGCAAATTGTCCTTAACACAATAGTCCTCGGGTACTCCTCAATAATGAGAGATGCTATACCCCAACAGAGGATATGTGTCCAGGATAGAACTGCCCGTTATGATTAATATAAGCACAATACTAATCACCCTCAAGAACTTAACATCAAGATAATAGAAGGAAAATAAACACACAGTTGCGCAAAACAAAGCGAGAAGAGGGGAAAAGAGCTAGGGATAGTAGCCTGCTCTGGAGTGCTTTGAAAATGAAAATTCTTTTTTCTTTTATAGGCAAAAAAGGAGTGAAATTAGCGCAGTAATTAATTGAGAATAAATTTTATATTTAATCAAAAAATTAAGTACGAAATTTAATTTGGTAACGGTAATAAAACGACCAAAATTCATTTTCAATTATGACAAGAATTATACTCGCCGGGTCAGACGCCCCCACAATTAAAAAATTTTTAATGTTCAAAAAATGTAAGTCTTGGTTGGTCCGCAGCCTCAGCGACGCTCGCAACACACACTCAGTCTCGCAGTCTTAGCCACTGTCACACCTGCACCAGCACCTGCACCCGCACCCGCACCCACAGCCGCAAGCTCCGCAAGCACGCAAACTCGCAAACTCGCAAGCCGTAACCGCAAGCGTGCGTGCTTCGGTGCGAAGCACCGCACATGTGTGAAAAGTATGTTTGCTCCAACTAGCCCATTGCCTTAGTCCTCCCCCAAGCTTCTAAACCCTAAGGGCCCTCCCTTAGTTGCACTTTTTGTGGTAATAAAGAGAGGACTCATCTCTAGTCTCTCCATTGTGAGACTAAAAGTTCTTCATTCACAATAGTAAAAGATGAGCTAGGTCTTAAGGTCCATTCCCGCTAAGACCAAAATAAATTTTAAGTTCATTTTTTTTCAACAAACCCAAAACAGTTCTGTCTTCCTTGCTGTTGCCGCCATGGAGAAAAGAAAGTTACAGAACCAAACTTCCAACCAACAAAAGAAGAAAAGAACGATACAATCATCCTCAAAACAAGTTCATTCAACTCTTCTCAAATTGAAATTTCCATTACTACAACACAGGAAAAAAAAGAAACCCATCAAAACTCCTAAATTCAGTGGTAATCATCGAGATACTTTCTAGACTCCCTCCAAAGTATTTAATCAAATTTAGTATTGTGTGTAAGCTTTGGTCAGCTACAATTTTTTCTGAATACTTTACATCCACTCACTTCTTACATCATTCACAAAAGAACTCAAATTTGCTCTTTAAGTTTTATAAAGCCAGCAGTACAAGGTGTCCGTTTTTTTTGGATGGAGATGTCATAAATCAGTTCTTCTTTCTCGATATGGCTGAGAAAGTCGCCGTGCGGAATGATAATTCTGCTTTTGATAAACTAGGAACCATTAAAAGTGGGTGTAAAAGGAAACTGATTGGTTTTTGTCATGGTTTAGTATGTCTATATAGGATAAAAGATGAACTCGTTGAGGTTTGCAATCCTGCTAGACGTGAGATTTTGAATATATTTGCACCTCGTCCTACAAGACGGATTAAGCGTTATGGATTCGGGTTTGATTCCGCAATACAAGCTTGTTTTTGTTTTTGATGTGTTTGTATGCATGGTTTTTACATCGGGAAGCAAATCATCATCATGGAGAGAGATTCCGTTTAGCAACATAGACGATGAAGTACTTACTCGATTATTGGCTTTTGAATGTGTTTCAAAAACGAAAAAATCAGCCGTCTTTCGCAACGGAGCTCTTTATTGGAAGAAACAAAATAGTACACCTAGTGAATTGGTAATGTATGAGCTTCACCAAGAGAAGTTTCAAATCATTCAACTTCCAAATGAATGCGGTGACTCATGCCAACTGTTTGAACACGAAGGTTCGTTATGTGCCGCGCGTATGGAAAAATTTGGAAAGCTTAAGTGTAAGGTTCACCTGGAGAGGTTAACTAAAGTGAAGTTCAATGATGCTGAACATCAAATGGTATGGACACCTGAGACTTTTGTGTTGAATATGCAACAATAAAAATACTAAAACAGAAGATGTTAACGTTAATAAAATCTCTGAATTGATTTGCACACATAGGACAGAGCCACCTGCTCAGTAAATTGTCCTTAACATAATAGTCCACGAGTACTCCTCAAGAATGAGAGATGTTATACCCCATAACGGAGATGTATCCAGGATAGAACTGCCCGTTATAATTTGTATAAGCACAATACAAATCACTCACTCAGACGAACTTAACAACAAGATTGATTACAAAAGGGAAGTAAACAAGCATTGCGCAAAACAAAGCAAAAAGAGGGGAAAAGAAGATAGGATAATAGCTGCTTCTGGTATGTTTTGGAAAAGAAAATTCCTTTTTCTTTTATAGGCAGAGAGAAGAGAATAACTGTAATGACAATTGAATGAAAATCAATTCCGTACATGGAGCACGAACATAAATTGTAAAACGGAATTAAAGCGGGCAAATTTAAATCAATTCAATTCAACCTTTATTGGCAGCAAATTTTTTTTAGTAAGTAAAATATATTCCGCTAGGTCAGGTGCCCCCCTACATTAAGGACAAAATTTAATTTAATTTTAAATTCTTTAAGGAAATAATAAAAAAATATTTTGTCCAAAAAGATAAGTCTTGGTTGATCAACACCCGAACCCGGCCCGAACGACAGTGTATGTGTTTCGGTGCAAACGCGTGCGTGAAATGTGTGGTTGCACCAACTAGGCCATAACGTAAGTCCTCTCCCTTACATAAAAGTGTATTAACCCTTAAGGGGCCTCCCTTAGATGCAAATTTCTAAGTAATATGGAGAAATAACATCTTTAGTTTCTCTTATGTGGGACTAAAGGTTTCATTCACAAATAATGAAAATGAGCTAGTTTCCTTAGTGACCCTTGATCTTAAGTTCCAATTAATCCAAAACCAAAAAACAAAACAATTAAGATCATTTTCTCCAACATTTTGTTATCTGATTTTTACCTCCGTTGAAGGATTTAAAACGGCGGGAGGGTGCTTGTTTTGGGACCGTCCATGATCAAATATTACTTCACTGGTTAGATGAATGGGGACGTATTGTTCTCTACGATATGCACAGGAGAAGTCAGAGGACAGTAAAACCCGTGTCCGCAAAACTCATTATTACTTAACCAATCACATAGAGAATTTCAGTTCTTTAAAAACATTTGTGCAAGAAGAGGTTCATAAAAATATTTCGCTCTTATCCCTCCCTAAAGAGATTAAGAAGTTGAATAAGAAGAAAAGAAAATCTGATATAGCATTCTTGCTTTCAAGTTTACAAGAAGATGATCAAGTACCAAGAACTGAATTCTATTTGTAGTTAGTTCATTCATTCATTATTTTCATATCTATGCTTGTTTTATTTAAACTACTTTACTTATCAGGGTTTGTGTTTGTTTTGATGACTTCGTATTTTACGTTACACATTAAGATTATTCTCGTTTGTAAGTTACTTCACCTCTGTATCTATATTAACTACCAGACCCATATGCATGCCTAGATTTTGGTAGGTGCCGATTTTTGTTCTTATTTTTGGTTTCAGTTTTCAGCGGCAAGTTGCCATGCTTTAAACTTGCCATCTGAACATTCTATTAAGCTATTCTTGCTAGATGTCTTGTTATTCATTAAACCTATAAGAAGAAACTGGGGGGTTTCTTTAGACCAGGCACCGTCTGTAGTCCGTCCAATCGATTACTATTAAATACTTGTGCTCCGTTTTGTATTGCTCCAAACTTCGATAATATTCGATGTTTAGTAAATAAGATACAAAAGTTCATTGTTGTATTTTCTAGACTCAAATTAGAGAAGATCACAAATTAAATTAAAATTTATAAACGAAAGAGTCATCTGCATTGCACTGGTCAAGATACTAAACTGTAAGAGCAAGTCTTGTGGATGCCTCAGTAAGAATTTTGAGGAAGAACGAAATTAAGATAAGTCTAATGATTTTTTCTCTTTTTCTCTTCCAAAATGCGGGAAGAGATTTCCCATGGCTGGCCCCAGAAGTCAAAACCTGCTCCCCTTAGATGGAGCAATTTTGGCTGTTGTATCACATAACAGGTGGTGCATACTCACTCTACTACTGTCAGATGCAGCGAGAGATCACTACCGGCCTTCGTTTGGATTGCAAAGTGAGTTCCAAAGTTCCCGGATTTGAGTAATTTAGAGCCTTAAAACTTGCTTCTCTTCAAAGTTCTCATGGATTTTCTTTAAATTAGAACACTACAAGATTTGCTATAATAAATGGGTTAGTAAATGCCGCAAAAGACTACACGAAGTAGAACATATATTTAGAAATCTTTGTCTGCTCCGTGAAATGATGTTACATTCCATACTTTTAATACCCTTTTCGATAGCAAACACGCTGATGAATGAAAATGGCTGAATGCTCTGTATGCATGACAATGGAGCACATACATAAAGGCGCAAACTTGTATATTTTCTGATAAAAGTTCTAACTGCACTTTCATTGATTTTATTATAATGTTAACAAATTAAAGCGTTACTGGTAAAGAATTGATCTATTTGATTTAAACAAGCGCACCACCAGTGACAAACTCAGTAAATACCAAAGCAACCAAACCTAACATGGCAATTCTATCGTTCCACAACTCTGCCTTAGATGTCAATGTCATTACCCCATCTGATTTGGATTCAACGCTGATACCTTTAGACAGTGGTATCAGGGAGGCTAAAGATAACACAATACTGGTACCTAAGGACCATGGAATCCCCCCATCGGTCAGTTGTCTTGCAACATCAGTACCTCCAGCAACTTCTACTCCCATGGAAGCAACAAAGCCTATCATGGCAAGTCTGCCGTTAATTCTCTCTGGTGCTGGCCCGCTGAACGCTAATAAATCTGTAAACTTCGTGCTCATTTTCTGCACCATTAAATCAATTAATCAACTAGTAATCAACAAATTATAGGATAGTTGCTACTTTAGGTGCAGCACGTTGTGGTGGTGGAGAACTGAGAGTTGCTACTGGGGCGGGGTAGTATTACTAGTACTAGGAATTACTAATTAATCATATCTAGATGACCCGGTTAATGACTAGTCCAACCACTACAGGTAGTTTAACCAGTGGTCTAAAAACATGTTTTTGGACCAAAAACTTTATTGCAGGGTCCTGACAAACATGTGTTTATAACTATACATTTTTAAAATACCAATAATACCCTAGATATATGACAATATCGTAGATCTAGATATTTATTTTCTCTTTCGTTATTTTAGTCGCCCAAATCTTTTTCCAAGAGCTACTGGAAGAGATGTTTTTAGCTAGGGTTTCGATCTCCCACAATATATATATATATTCGATTATGTCTTTTCAGGTTAGATAATTAGATATTTTCGATCTTATTTTAGTTATTATTAGTGATCTGTTCTTGGTTTAACTATTTCTCGATTGAATTTTCTTGATTTTAATCAATCGATATGTTCGCCGTTTATATTTCAATGATCTCTTAATACTATACTTTCATAAATGTGATTCTAGATACATGATCAACATGATTTAATTTAAACACTGATCTAATTTTCTCTGAAAATAATTCAATTCGTATTTAACCTAAACTTTACCTCACCTATCTTGTTTGAAATTTGATTCATCTTCTGGCTTCCATATATATACGATTTTGTTGAGTTAGCTTGAACATTGCGAAAAGGTTATGTATCTATTATGGAGTTCCGGTATACCGAGACATTGTTAAAAACTTTTCTTGTACGTATGCTCCTGGACAACGATCACAGTGATTCGAACGAAGTGAAGAAGACTGGAGATAATGAAGCTAGAATAAATGGAAGTTTAAGGACATTTACAAGTTGTTTAATTATTTAGGATTTAGAAAAAAGCCAACATTCTAGCACCATGATTGCTAGTTATGCATCTATGATACAAAACACCATCTCTAACTTTGTTAATTTTTATTTGTGGTAAAAATAGAATTATTGTTTGAACTGAATGATTTGGAGTCACTTTTATGCTGCTTAAGGTTCCGGTATCTTTCGTGGTCGAAGTATGGATCACTTGCAGTTGGTCCTAATAGCTTATAGTGGATCTATGGTTTGGTACAAGACAAATTTTCATTGAGATAAGTAAGCTTTTGCTTTAGGTCAGCTATATTAAGAACAATTGAGATCATATTTGTAGCATCAATCTAGTTTTGAAACTGTTTAAACCATGTATAAAAAACAATAATGATAGTCTTAGGCTAAGAATAATGAGAAAGCAGTTTGTACTACTAAACTTTATGCACAAATTAACATTGTTCTAGTGACCTTTATACCATTGATTATGGATACTAAAGATCCCACCATATTCACAGTTGTTGTGGCAATTCATTAGTATATAATGATCAACCATTTATTAAATGATACCACAAGAATATTGGCATATAACCCGAGTTTGTACTTTAACAATGATATCGTTATTCTCAGGCTCAGGAGTATCTTCTTTTTGCTATAAATAAAATTACAGAATATAATAAATGCAAATGCAAATGCAAAGCTTCAATTTGCTGTCTTTTTTTCAGTTACTAGTCTAGATGAGTTAGCTCATCATCTATTTTTTGTTGCTCTCCAGGTTCTCTAGGTGATTGTGTCTATTCATAGTTGAAAGACATTTTTGTATTTATCGTGAGATGAAAAGTGTCTCGATGTTTCCTTGCACTGGGTTTCACTCAGTACATACCAATATATACTAGGGTTTCACTCAGTACATACCAATATATAATCAGGAAACAAATTCTACTTGTCGATATTAGGATTGTTCAATTGATATAGTTCTCTAAGAGTAATAACATAGTTTATATTTTTGGTGATTTGCAAGTTAAAATGTGTGTTCATCCATCCTAATTACCTTGTTAAGGTCCACCGTAAGTCAGTTATTGGAACCCTTTATTTATATTTAACGAATTATTGTTATATTTACAAGAGATATTCATATGGACTAATGGATGGAATGCGTAATATGTACTGCGTTTTTGCTCGGTACATATCAATATGTACTGGATTTTCACTCGGTGTATATAAATATGTATTGGGTTTTCACTCGGTACATATCAATATGTACTGGGTTTTCACTCGATGTATATAAATATGTATTGGGTTTTCACTCAGTACATATCAATATGTACTGGGTTTTCAGTTCTTATTTTCTTCGGTACATGTGTATATGTATTGTTTTTTTCATTTTGAATCTCTTTAGAAATTTATTGGATTCCAATTTTGATGAGTATAAGCATATGTTGTGCCAAGCTACAAAACCTTTATCGACTTTCCTGGAATATATCACGTACCTAAAGATCTTAAACCTTTTTTTATTCTATCTGATTTGCTTAATCACTTGACCATCTAATCCTAAAACTTTTCTTTGGTAGTTAACAATATATTCTCATAGATTTTATGGATCAAAGTAATTTTAGGTTATATTTTTTCTTATAGGTATGGCCATATGATTGAAAATGTTGTTCTTATTGTGACTGGCACCTTGCATGAGAGAGATGTTCAGGAATTACTAGAGAAATTCCATCCATTGGGAATATTTGACAGGTAATGTTACTATCAGGATATTTAGTTTCTATCTAACACTTGCAATGTTTTTTTGAACTTATCCTCTATGATTTCTTTTTCAGCATTGCTACCCTCGTGGTTGCTCAGAACATGCGTGAGCTTTACAAATTGGTGCTTGTGGACACTCAATTGGCTCCATATTTCTATGAATGCATTACTTCTGAGGTAAAAATTCCTTGTTTGATACATTTTATCTTTGCTATAATCAGCACTGTTTCTTCTCTTATTGTATCTGCAACAATAATATTGTGACCACTTTTAAATACTGTCAAATATTGTATATATATCATGTTGATTTTTGATTCTATGTTTTATCATTTATAGTTTACGGGGGTCGAGGGGGCAGCGCCCTCTCGTTATCATTCATATCTCATTTTTTTTCATTTTATTATGAGTTCTTTTTTGTTAACATGTGTTTCAGTAGATGTATAATGAATATTTTATTATATTGATGCATTATTTACTTTAATTGTCTTTTTTTTTGTGTTCAGGTCTTGTATGGTTGATTTTACAAATGCAAATGCAAACATGTACTTGCCAAAGATAGCGCGTGTATGGTTTTTCATGCTTGATAAGACAATGACCGACCTCTCCTATTTTTCTCAATGTATATGTTATGACTACTGTAATTGGGTCCAATTCATAATGAATCAACCAAGTTACTATGTTACTTTTGTCTTCCCCATTTTGTTTTTATGACTTATACAGTTGTGTTATATAATAAATTGGAATTGGAAAACAAGTGAACCGTGAATCAACAAGTCAATGAATGAATAGTTAAACGAATCGAGTGTATGTTATAATGCCAGTACATATCAATATGTTCTGTGGTTTTACTCTGTACATATCTATATGTACTAAAGTTGGCTGAGTTATGTTTTAAATTGTGTGATATCGATATGTACTACCAGGTTTTACAGTACAAACAGATATGTACTGCAAGTATTTAAGGACTCATATTTGTTTTTGGTCTTTTATACTAAGTTCATATGACTAGTATGTTGCAGTACTATAAGAAGCATTGAAACACATTCAGTTTTTTAAACCTGAGAATCACACTAGTTGAGTGAGAAATGTTAATGTCAATATCTCATTAGTCAATTGATCAGAAACAAAATTCACTTTTTTTCTTCTACAAGATGCAAAAATGAATTTGAAAGATTGAAATATTACAACTAAAATAACAACAATGATTCTCTCTTTTTGTACCAATGAAAATAATTTCTTTTTGGTACATTCTGTTTTTTCTTTTTGCACGATTCGGGGAAGGGCGCCTCGCCAATTAAACGACCAAGGAGAAATCCATTACCTTTAAAATAAAATAAAATATGGCCGCCTTGGGAACTTTAGGCGCGCCTAGGCGCAAAAGGCATGAGGCAACGGGCTTGACGCCTCACCTCGCCTCGCCTCGTGCCTCACACAACATAGATTAGCTATTCTTATCATGCTATTACGAACTCAACATGATCAAAACAATATCTAGATTTCTCAATGGTTGCTACATATATAAAATTAATGATAAACCTTTAGGGAGAAGATGTGACTTACATGATGATGATGAAGTAACCATTGATGCTGCTTTCTAGCTCCTTATACTTCCTTTCTTATCTGCTTATAATGAGTTTATTAGACTGGTAAGGATGAGAGCCTATATTCCTCTTACCAAAACTATCAGGCTACTAGTTATGTGATGGTGTTTAGTAGTAACCACTATATTGGCAAGGAATAATATTTCTCGTCTTAAGTTTGCTATTTTATAGCAGTGAATTACTTATCATTAAAGTATTCCTAACCAATAGGTTTTAAACAGCAATTGTCATGCAGGAGCCGCCATTCTCGATTCTTCTGGTAGATGAGAAACATGGTAATGGATCAACTGTTTTCCAGGCTCGGCCAAAATTGATGTTGGCTAGGGTCTGTGTGCCACAAAATTCTAACATTCTTCCACTTGGAACATATGACCCGTTGCAACATCAACACATTTATTAAGGGTTTGCTGGCAAACAGATATGCGTGCAACCTTATTTGATAGACTAATCCATTACAATGTGCCATAATATTATCGTTAAATAATATGTTAATGCGAGTCATGGATGTCATACACCAACAAATGACATACTTCCTTCCATGTACTACAACATTGACACATTAGTTCTTCACAATTTACAAGGATGAAAACCATAAGAGCCTTAACAACTCAATTTACTAAAATGCATGTATTATTTATTTTCTTAAATTTGTGCATACAAGTAGAGAATACAGGAAAACACGGTAACAACACTTATCATGAGATCTCAAAATTTCACGCAGAATCAACTATTTTTTCATACACGTTTATAAGGGACTAATACCCATCGACGCCACATGTTCCGTACATGTATTTGGTGGAAATCCCTTAGTCAATGGATCTGCAATCATAAGCTTCGTGCTTATATGTTCCACATTAACTCGCTGTTCCCGGACCTCTTCCTTCACGATAAGAAATTTCACGTGCATATGCTTGTTGGCATTAGAATTTATATACTTATCGTCTTTAGAGAAAGAGACTGCTGCGTTATTATCGCAATAAATTCTCAGTGGCCTGGCTATACTGTCGACGAGTCCAAGACCTGAGATAAAATTGTGCATCCATAAAGCATGTATTGTAGCATGATAACATGTTATAACCTTGGCCTCCATAGTGGATGAGGCATATACAGTTTGCTTCACGCTTCTCCATGATACGTCTCCTTCGGATAACATGAAGAGATACCCAGAAGTGGACTTCATGCTATCTGAACATCCAGCAAAATCGAAGTATGAATAACCAATCACCTCCAAGTTGTTTGTCCTTCTTAAGGTAAGCATATAATCTTTTGTTCCTTGTAGATATCACATTACTTTCTTTGCTTCCTTACAATAAGATATACTAGGGTTACTTTGGTAACAACCGAGCATCCCCATTGTAAAATTGATATCTGGCCTCGTGCAAATCATTGCATATATAAGACTCCCTACTGCAGAAGTATACATAATTTTTTCCATCTCTATCTGCTTAAGATTATTTCTTGGGCATTGCAGCTGACTAAACTTGTCACCTTTTTATATAGGTGCAATACTGGGTGAACACTCTTTCATGCCAAATCTCTCTAGGACTCGTTCGATATAACTTTTCTGAGAAAATCCCAATATTCCATATTTTTGGTCTCGAGTAATCTCAATACCGATAACAAAATTTTCCTCACCCATATCTTTCATTTAGAATTTCTTAAAGAGAAATTTATTGGATTCATGTAGAAGAAAAAGATCATTACTGGCTAGTAGTATGTCATCCACATATAGGATCAAAATTATGAACTTAGTCCCACTGACCTTCAGATATATACATCTATCATAGATGTTTTCCTTGAATCCAAAGGCCAAAACAATGTCATTAAACTTAAGATACCACTGTCGGGATGCTTGCTTAAGTCCATATATTGATTTTTTTTCAATTTACATACTAAATTTTCTTTACTCTTTTCCGAAAAATACTTCTGGTTGCTCCATGTACACCTCTTCTTCCAAATTTCCATTAAGAAAAACAGTTTTCACATCCATTTGATAAAGTTCCAAATCACAATGAGCTACCAAGGCCATAATGATTCTCAATGAGTCCTTCTTAGACACAAGTTAGAAGGTATTTTGGTAATCAATGCCCTCTTTCTTATTATAGCCTTTAGCCACAAGTCTGTCTTTATATCGTTCAATGTTGTCTTTGGCATCGATTTTGGTCTTAAAGACCCATTTACACATGATTTTCTTACAATTTTCTGGCAACTCAACGGTATCCCAGACCCAATTCTGGTTTATATACTTTATTTCTTCATTCATGGCATTGATCCATTTAGGTGAATCTTTACTTACAATGGCTTGTGAATACGAAACCGGGTCTTTATTCGATCCAATGTCAAAATATGATTCCTGAAGGTATACCACGTAATCAGGAGGAATAACATATTTCTTTTCTTTCTGAGATCTGCGTAATTCAACTGGTTGTGGTTCTTCAGTTAATGGATCATTATCATTATGGGGTAGTGTGTCGCCTTCTTCTTGTTCTATATTTTCATCTTGTTGATCACTTAAAGGAACAATTACCTTTTCTGAAGGTACGAGAATATGAACTATTGCCCGTGCTTATTCAATTTCAAATTTGCGAAATTTACTACTCCCACTAGATTCGCCATTTTCAAGGAATCTAGCATTGCCAATTCAACAATTCTCGTACTATGATTAGGACAGTAAAACCCATACCCTTTGGATCTTTCAGGGTATCCAATAAAGAAACCATTGATCGTTCTAGGATCAAATTTCTTTTCATGTGGGTTATATATATTTTAGCTTCCGTTGTGCAACCCCAAACATGTAGGTGTATTAAACTAGGTTTCCTTCCAGTCCATAACTCATAGGGAGTTTTTGGAACTTACTTACTGGAACCCGATTTAGGATATACATAGTGGTCTTAAGAGCTTCACCCTACAACATCAAGGGTAAGGTTGAGTTACTTAACATACTCCAAACCGTATCAAGTAGAGTACGATTGTATCGTTGAGCAAAACCATTCTGCTGAGGCGTTCCTGGCATTGTGTATTGTGCACAAATGCCGAGATTTTCTAGGAGTTTGGCAAATAGACTAGGATTACTACTTGATTCATCATATCTTCCATAATATTCACCGCCACGGTCAAACCGTATGATTTTTACCTTTCTATCTAACTGTCTCTCGACCTCAGTGATAAATACTTCAACAATATTTACTTCTTGATATTTATCATGTAACAGATAGATATAACCATAACGTGAAAAATCATCGATAAATATGATGAAATATAACTCTCCGCCCATAAACGGAGTGGAAGTAAAAGGTCCACAAATGTCTGTGTGTATAATCTCAAGAGGCTCATTGCTATGTGATGTAATTTTAGAAAGTGGTAAATAAAGAGGTTCGTTACTCGAACTTGTGAAGGTAATGATTTTAGAAAATATTGGACTTAACCTAAACTAATAAAAATCAGGAAAATACACTAGAGATGATTTTTAGAAAATATGGAGAAAACTAGGAATCAGGATTCAGTTATTTCTAACAATTCATGTGATTAATCATGTAATTCTTTTTAACAATTTAATTCAAGTTTGCCAAAAATATGTTTCCTAAAAGAATAATTGTAAATCCTAAGCATGAGACATCAAGAGTAATTAACTAAGCATGACCCATCAAAAGAGAACACAACTATTTAATAAAAACATTTTTTTCTAATTTAAATCCATGCAAATAATAATAAAAGAATTATAAATAATTATTAGAAAATAATTAAATCACATAAAATTGAGAAAATACCTTATCCATCATCCCAGTAAATAAACTTACCCCATGGTGAAGAAAACTTGCTCAAAAGTTGGTTTCATTGCTCAAAATATTGATTACAAGGTTTAAGAATAGTGCAACAGCTGAACAGATACGTATATAAGTGTCACAGAACAGGGTTCAGCTGTTACAAAGAGCTTTAAGCAACAAAACGTTCAAAACTTAACGCAACAGGAGCAAAGCTGCAACAGTGGAACATCAACACTTATAAATGTTACTGAGTCGTCTTCTTCGGTGATGGTGGATGAAGAACACGCCGGCCGGAGCACCAGCAGGTCACCGGCGGCACCGGAACTTCACCGGATTTTCTCTGAATTGCTCCCTAGGCTTCTGTATTTATTTCTGAGGCTTGTAAACTCTTTATATAGTACTTAGGAACTCTCTGGAACATCCCAATCCCAGTATAATTCGGTTAATCACCGTGTAAATCCTGTTTCTATCCAAACAGGAACAGCAACTCTTTTCCGGCCAAATACATGATTCTCCAGCCCTTATCTTCGGCTTCTAAAGCTTCTCATCGATTATACGAACCTTTAATTAGATTGGGTACTTATCAATTTGTGATGAAATCGCTAAAAAAACTGAATCAAAATCTTGCTGCCGATGAACTGTTTGCGATGAAGCTTTGACCTGGTCAACTGGGTTTGACTCGGTCAACTGGCTTTGACCGAGTTGACTGGGCTGAGTTGACCCGCTGAGTTGGTCCGATCCAGCCCATCCCGATCCAAGGGTGCCCCAATCCAAAGTGTGGGTGCCTTGATCCATTTTCCCGGGTGCTTTGAACACTTTTTGAGCCAATTTTTCCATAAATCTTTATTCTTCTAATGTACCTACAAAAGCATAAAAACACGTAATAGACACACAATCGAATACTAACTTAGTAGAAATTAAGGTGCAAATTAGACACTAAAATGTGTCTATCAAATACCCCCAAACTTACTATTTTGCTAGTCCTCGAGCAATCTACTCTAAAAATAAAGTACAAATCCTAACTCACTTTCGCAGGAATCGCGACTACATTTAGCATATGCAGTAAGCCGTTAAACCCCTAGGTGTCCCTAGTGGACGAGTTTTGTCTCGTGAGGGTTTACAAGAGGTATACCCACAAAACCTGGATCTAGATCTTAGCAACACGTGAACGATTAAGGATAAACACTAAACAAGCTAGTTAGTTGGCTACTTAGCTATTCGGCTATAGGGACCATTACCCTTTATGGGTCCAATCACTGTACACGAGTGTTAACTCAAGTATACTAAAATTCATATCTAAGACAACAGAGTTCTACTCAGACAGTTATCTATCCACACATCACATGAAAAGACTTAGAAGATGAAAGTAGACTGTAGAAGGTCGCAAGTGTTGACTGAGGCGAACGATGTGTCCCATATCTGTCTGAAGGTCAGTACCGAGATGAAACCTAGTGTGTCGAGATACTCCCCATTTATTTTCAACGGTTACTACTAACTAAAATATTTACAAGTTCCCATGGATCCTGCGTTCCACGCTTGCTTAGGCGACGGAGATAGGGAGAACTTGAAAATACCAAATACTATTTTTTTCTCAATTTTTTTTCTAACTTTTTTTCTTCTTTTTTTTTTTTATTTTCATACTAATTTCGATATGATAGCAAGTGTGTCGAGATACTCCCCATTTATTTTCAACGGTTACTTTGACTCCTAATATATGTGTGTTCCCATGGATCCTGCGTTCCACGCTTGCTTAGGCGACGGAGACAGGGGGATCACACACATAACTCTAAGACAATAACATATTATTCATACTGGGGCATGATCTCAACACACTAAATGTCATTCCAGCGCTAATTAACACGTCGATGCTAGGACCCACCAATACTCTCAGAGAAACACGAAATTGCAAATAATAAAACAGAACGTGATATGGTGGTGACAACTATCATGTTATTTCTAACACCTGAACTCTGTCTCCTTTATGAATAGACCATCTAGCTGGGCACACCAATCCTTATAGCAAAATGTCTAAGTTTCTATCTACCTAGAGTGGTTAGTGTCACCCTGAATTGTTCACATGCTTCTAAATTCCAAATCTTATTAAACCTAAAAAGTCTCCCAATACCCCCAAAATTAAATTAAACAGTGTCCTCAATGTTTCTAAGTATAGAACAATACCAAAAGAGTAAAAGTAAGGGAGTCAGAAAGATAGTAAAGAATGCCTGAGCATGGGTTACCTCCCAAGAAGTGCTAAGTTTAAAGTCTTCAGCCAGACTAGAAAAGAATTAGTCACCCCCTTAAATCATATAGCAATAATCGGAACAACTGTGGGTCATCTGAATCAAATAGTGTGCCCCATGGTAGAAGTAAATTGCAGCAAGCTAAGAGGATAAACGATCTGAGTACACCTTGATCCCTATCTAGGTAAACCACATCGACCAGAGGATGGGTTTCTGGCAACTGAGGATTGATAAATCTAACTGGAGGATGATCTCGTAAAATTGCAGCCGTGCCTATGTCAGGTCCCAAGCTAGGGACCTTCTTAAGAGTTAATGATATAGCATATGGAGAATGATAGTCACCCCCAAACTTAGAGTTTTCAGTGTCTCTAGATAGACTTATAACAATTTCCCTCATTTCCGGATCGTCAGATTCTCGAAAATAGTCAACTGCTTCTTCTAAATTACAATCCGGTGGTGCAAAGCCTAACAAAGTATGCACCTCATCACTAACCCTATCATTATCGCCATTAAATCTGTAGTTGGTTAGGCATTTTTCAAATTGATCTTCTAATGGGTTGGGCCTATGCTCCATCTCACTAGACGGTTTGGATTCCTCTTCTTATGGGCCTAACTCACTACTTATCAGGGTATCTGGTGGATCATGCTTAAAGTCCAACTCATGAAAATCTAATCCAAAGTGGGCTCGACATTTCTCTAATGGGTCTTCTATCAAAGTGTTTGGTAATGTCTCCTGAACTAGGGTCTCTATCATGTTGACAGTTTTTAAGATGGGATCCTTCCTAGTAGGTGCTAACAAACTTGGATAAGGGGCTTTAGGCATAAAATCGGTGGTCCGAGGGGTTTCCTCAGGCTCATCAGAGACTTTATCAGTCTCTTCGGCTATTGTGTCAGGGTGAACCACAGTTTGTTCACTATCAGGCCTAGTTACCTTGTTATCCACTACCTTACCATTCCCAAGGGTACTAATTGCATTCACATGACTGGATGATTTCTCACCAGTCAACATTCCATTGGATCCTCTAGGATTGGGTTCGGGTTGACTAGGGAACCTACCAAGTTCTCTTTCTCTCAGAGCCGTAGCAATGTCACTGACTTCGGTTTGTAAACTAAACACAACTTTTTCTAGGCTTTGGAACCTCTGCTCATACTTTTCATCATTGCTGGGCTGAGTTGGACCAGTCGAATTCTTATAACTGAAGCCTGGAGGACCTTTAGCATTACTAAACTGACCTTGAGCCTGGCCTTTCGACCAGGAAAGGTTCGAGTGGTTTCTCCAGCCAGGGTTATAAGATTCCGAATACGGGTCGAACATTCTCGGGTTATCAAATCCAGTGTTATTATAAAGAGCAAAAGCCTGCTCTTCAAATTGGTTGGGCTCTGAACTACTAGTTTGATTCATTTCGACCAGTTCTAGCCTTCTAGATAAGGATTCTAATGGGTTGGGATTTCTATTGCTCTCCCACTGATGGGTTTTTTCGGCGATGTCACTCAGAAATTGCATCGCCTCAGCAGGAGTCTTACTGTCGACTTCTCCGATTGACAAGGACTCAACCAAGGTTACAGTCGCATAATCCAAACCCTCATAGAGAATCTGAACTAGACTTAACTCATCTAAACCGTGGTCTGGGCATTGGGACACTAAGTCGTTGAACCTTTCTACATAAACATACAGAGACTCTCCCTCTTGCTGAGAAAACGTGAAAATTTTCTGCCTAATTGAGGATATTCTGTTCTTAGGGAAGAATTTCTGAATAAAACATGAAGTAAGTTGTGCATAGGTCTCAATCGACTGAGGGGCCAAGCTATACCACCATGACTTGGCTCTATCTCTTAGTGAAAAGGGAAATATTCTAAGTTTAATAGACTCGTCATTCAAGTCTCTAATCCTGATTGTGCTACATATTTCCTCGAACTCCCTAACATGAAAATAGGGATTCTCGTTCTCTTTTCCTAAGAATAATGGAAGCATCTGGATGATTTTGGGTTTCAGTTCGTAGCTCGCTTCAGTAGCGGCTAACTTGATGCAAGATGGACGTAAGGTCCTGGTTGGATTCCACAAATCCTTCAGAGTTGTCATTGCTGACACGGTCTATCCCAAGTTCGCCTGAAGGGCGTTCTTGGCATGCAAAAATTAACCCTAACAAGAAATTTATCAAACACAATCGTGCCCTGACTCAACCAAATCAAACCTAAATCTAGCAAACAACAAGCATGATGGTTCCACTTAGATTGTTTCTAGACCAGCTTCTATTCTTTCAGAAGGCAACTGGTTACAATTTTAGCGAATCTCTCTGAGCGATCCGAGTTAAATCAAGTTGAAGAGAAACAGGAGAAGCTCAATGGAGCTTTGATACCCCTGTCTCTTTGGCAACGCTTCCCTGGGTTACAGGGCGGCTCTAATCAACTTTAATCTAATCTTCCTGCTTTTTGAGTTAGGCTAATAAGGTAACCAATACAGTCCTTCCAACCGATTTTCCTATAAGCTCGTTACCTTATCGGTCTCTTTCTAGTCAAGATTTTAAGCTTAGGTTCGTGAAGGTTTCGTTTTCCTAAGGCGGGCAAGAAGGAGACGGTGATGAAATCCGAAACCTTATCTTGTATGGCCAGGCCTTGCCCTTTACTATGCAGAAATTAAGTTCCGTATTCAATCCTCAGCATATATGCATACAAAGGCGTCCAGAAAACCCACTGACAGGAGATTCGTGGGTTGGTCGAAATTTACCTCCCGTTCTAGACGGGCGACGAACCGTTGAAGTCGACTCGGGCCACTAATATCCTTTTTAATAGTGTGCGAACCCGAGGGGCCGAGACAATATCGTAATTGTCGTCCGTCCCTGCACACAGTTTGATATT